>JAOEHV020413364.1:0-10568 GCA_025447995.2 Isaurus tuberculatus | reverse complement strand
TAAGCAAATATGTTTCATCGTTATCTCAAGGGTTAATGAAAATGTGAGCTCATGGCGGAATCTGGAACGCCGAACTTTTGTATCAGCATATATATCTTTTCATTACTTTTATAATCGAGTGGACTTTTGCGGACCTATACGCCCGTTGGGGGGGGGGGTTATGTGCGCACCCTGCACACTCCCCCCCCCCTGCGTATGAGCCTGCTTTCACCACTCGAAAATAAAATTCATATCTTCGCGTCACCGTGTAATATCCTCTATTTATCCAGGGGTGTATTTAATAGTCAGTCCATGGTCCGTATCCTTGGCTATACAAACATTTTTCTCTGAACAATAATGAAGCTTTCTTCACGTTTTCGTGGTGAAATACAAGCATTGATCACTTGCCAAATGAAACGTCATAAGCGCACATGCGCAGAAATTCGTGACAGGAAAAAAAGTACGAGCACGATTAAAAAGCGGGAGAAAACTGAACTAAAATGAAGCGAACTGGAGCACTGCGTCACCGTGTAATCAAAGACCAGACAATACAGTGCGATAGTCAGTCCGACGCTGTGCTCAACATTTAAATAAATTATAATAAAATTGAGCAAACGGCGAAACAAAGGAACTATTTCACCTTGAGACTGAAGAATAAGATGATGACAGTGACAAGTCGTCAGATGATGATTTTAATTAACCATAGCTAAAACCTGACTCACTGGGGCGACTTTTTATTTTGAGTCTGTAAATCTGTTCCAATCTCCAAGTTGTTTTTAATGTACAGTAGGATATTTCTCCCTATTAAACCATGCTTCGTTTGCTGCCAACACAGCATGTTATTTGAAACTGTGTTTGATTCTTGTGTATTGCGCGTCAAAACATATTGCAAAATAGCGTATATCTGTCAGTAAAACTGAAAAACCTGAGTGCAATTTATAGTTCTTAAAACCTTCGTCTGCTTTAATATTGTTTCAAATTTAGAGAAAGCTTGAGGAGTTTTGTCGTTCAGAGAAAGGTTCTCTGAAATGTTAAATTCACAAGTTTAGCAATAAAATGTATACAGTCCACGGCAACATTAGAGCCGGAAAAATGGACCCAGGGCCCTTTACTCAGTCAAAACAAAAGGAAGTAAAGGTCCCTGGGACGAAGTTGGTTCTTCCCGAAGATTTTGATCACACGTCACGTCATTTCGACGAACGGAAACGATTGCCGGCCGATCGTAGTGCCGGCCTTCTTGGACTTTGATGTACGCTGACACATATGTTTCCCGCCCTATTTCCGGTTAAGCAGACAGGCTAGGCTACCAAGTACCATTTCTTGTCTGATGATCTCGGTGCAAAGTAAAGCTTCTTTCCTCTTCTTTGGTAGCTTATAGAGTATGAACATTTAAGGTAAATATTTTTAGTTTTTTTTCGTTCCTTTAAATAGTTGGTTTAAAATGCAGAATTCCAAAAAAAAAGTTTTATTTAAAGTTGTGCACACGTGTTTTCTCTTTTCAGTTTTTTTAAGACATCATCCGAGTTTGAAGGTCGAAGTATATTATAAAACTACGATATTTGCTTCGACAAAAAAAAACGTTGGTCGCGGCGATTGTTTAGCCCACAAAAAAAAAAATGTTAAGTAACTATCATAAGTCGAATTACAAATATCTGCTTGATTCAATTCTTACGTCTTAAAAACTTTAAGAGACCTAGCTTACGCAGCTGTTGCGAGGTCTATCGAAATTTTCCATCAAAATGAGGTAAACAATAATTTTATCTGTTTCACCCTTTGCAGTTGTTTTACTATTTCCATAGGGCGCTTTCTTGATAAAACATTGCCAGAAATGTGGTTTGTTTTCAATCCTTTTTTATTGCTCATAAAATACGTTTATGTCCTGTTGACAGTTAGCTTAAAAAATATTTAGTCCATGTTTGTGTTAGAATTTGTTGGCGATGAAATCCCTAAGTTCTTGCAATTTTTTTTCTGTATCAGGTTGTTTTTTTATTCATAAAAAAAAAAGACGCCACAAGAGTTACTGAATTTTAATTGTCTGGCTGAAATGGTGATTTAATTTTGCAAAGTTTGATTAGTGGATCCCTCGAAAAAAAAGGAACTAAACGTTGTCTGTTTTTCTGAACTTTTTTTTACGTATGAATTTGGTCTCAAGACAAGTCGCATTTTCTTTTATCATGATAAAGAATAGCCTGTGATTGTTGAGGCAATATTTAGAGTGACGCTATAATTATTTTTTTTAGTGCGTGTCTCATTTAGAGCAAACGTTGTTTGACATTAAACATATCATGTGGTTTCAATTTTTTTTTCAAAGCCTCGTTTTTATATTCATTCACCTTCTAAGTTAGAAGTTGTTGGGTTTTCAAGCCCAAGATTGTTTTTCCTTGAGTTTCTAAAAATGTCTTCTACATTTAATATTCAATTTAGATTCAGATGTCTGTAGACAGCTGATCTGACTGTATAGAAATATTTTTGTCTGGTTTATTTTTTTTGTAATTCCTTAAACTTGATTAAGACAATTTAATTGTTACCTGAAATACTGTAATCATGGATCAAATGCTTAATGTGTTTTTCAATTCAACTGCAAGGCATTTTCTCTCTTAAATGTTTGATCCAATGACTAAAGTTGAACCTCCTGTATAAACCTAGTTTAATTTAACTCTACAATCAAATTGATAAAGTTTTGAACAGTAAAGTACCAATTAATATAGCACTACTTGATCAGAAATATTGTTTGAAAGACACATTTGGGTATAGTTTAAATATTATTACTATTATCAATGTTTTTTTCTCAGTATTTCTAAACCTTATTATATTTTAGATTAAAATGTAAGATAGTGTAATGAAGGTCCAATATGAAAGTAGGTGATGATCAGTTGGCTTGCATTTTTTAATAGTTCTGTCACTTTGCATTGCAGATTTCTAAAAGTAAAAATAAAAAATATCGATATAGAAATAAAATAATTTTTTATAGTTTCTTTAAAAAAATAGTGACAATTTGTTTTTTACTTTTTGATAATCCAGATTAATAACAATGACCTGATGTTCATATCATCTTTTTTAATACTTAAAGCAATGATTATCCTTTGTCTACCTTGACTTATCATAGCATTCCAAAATTAAGCTAAATGAAGTCTTTCAGGGAATATTAAATTGAGTTTCCATTACTTTGTATGCGTAAATGCAAAAATGAATTTTATTATCAAGTTGAGAGCAATTTTAAAAAATTTTAAAATTTGTTTGTTTAAAGAAAGAGTATAAATCTTTTAAAAAGGGGAAGTTTCACTGTTATGCCTCACAATTAAAATATGTTTTTTACCAGGTTAAGACATAATTCAATAAAGTTTTTATTTAAATGAATCATAATTTACAATTAAATTTTTTTATGTTCAGTGCTCGAAATTACCGGTGGTCTGGTCGTCTGAGATGACCAAAAAGTTTACCGGGCAACCAGTTTTTGGTAAAATTAAAAAGCTGGTTGCCCAAGGAATAAACTATGGACAACCCAGCCAAACGGAGAAAATAAATTAATCATAAACAGCACAAGACTTATGTGACAGTTTGTATTGTCTATGTACGATAATGTGAAGTTAATTTAATAATTAATTTGCCTCAGCTAAGCATTTTCCTGTGTTTTGTATATCTGTAAATTTAGCAAAACAAGGCCAGGTACAAAAATGTAAGAGACAAACCCAAAGTTTCATGTCTGGTTGCGATCAAGATGAAAGATGTCAGTTTGAATATGCCACAACTTAACCCCAGAAAACCACTGGCGCATGCTAAGAACTATGGGATATTCAAACTTGACCGCCATGCCAGTACAGTCCATGCTTATTTTGTGCTTTTGAAAGTAAAGGCAAAGTTAACATACAATTAAAGTCCCTAAGAAAACAAAAAGGGATGTTTCTTGCGTAGTGCACTTGAATGGGTAGGTTTTTCTAATGGGTAACCAAAAATTTAACAGGGCAACCAAAGTCACGGGTTTGGTTGTCCAGCTTTTGAAATACGGACAACCCAGATTTTTTTTAAATTTCGAGCACTGATGTTGTTTTAACCCTTTAAGCCCCAAACACCACAAATGGCGTGTTGGCAAATTCTCCCAACCAAGTTCCATACTTTCTATAGAAGTAGTTTGGGAGAATTTCGCTTTTCAACTTCCACAGCTTTTTCCACTTAATCAATTCCAGGTTTCTCATTACAAGTTATACTATTTTGTTTGAGTTAAGTAAGAGAAGTTAGACGTTGATAAATTGCCTGGGGATGAAAGGGTTAATCAAGTTTGCCATACAGTGAAAAAATAAAAATAGTTATAAAACATTATGGCTGGACCTTGGTTGGGGGAAACTAAACTCCCATACTAAGACTACTCTTGGTAAAGGTTATAACTTCTCTCAGTAGGGGACTCCATATGGGGTCTCAGGGAGTAGCGTCCCTGCCTTCACGAGCTAGTTTCCAGGAAGAATTTGAAGTTAAAAACTGTAGTTTTTTGCTTAACTAAATGCAACTGGACGAGTAAAAAAATTCTCAGAAATGTTATATTTTCATTATATGATTTATATTTTTAATATCTGATGGAAAAATATTTATTTTAGGTTTTAATAAAGTTCTACTTAAGATAATTTTGAACTCTTTCTTTAGAATGGACTTAATTGACTGTCTGGTTTCCTGCACTTGTGGTCGAGAATCTTCTCCACTGTCTCAAGATTCTAAGTTTTATCTGCCTGTTGCAAGCTCATCACAATCCCTGGCTGACTGCATGATAAAGCAAAGCTACACTGGGCCAAACAAGACGGAGTGTAGTAATGTTTGTAAGTACTTTTGTTAGGTTACAAACATTGCAAGTTACACATGCATGGTTTAAAGGAAAATAGTAAAGATCTGAAAGCAAAATGAAAATAGGTGATAGTTGGAAAAAGTATGTTTTACTTAAATTACACTTTTAAAAAATTGATAAATCATGGTACAAGTGTCATGTTTTAACACAACATGAATTCATCATATAAGGGATGATTGAGGCTACATACACATTGTATACATAGTTCATAGTTGCTAAAATGAAAAACTAACCAAAATGACTCAAAATAATATATAAAAGTCCAAAACAAAAACAGAAAAAAATGGGTTGCTCCTCACTTTAATAATTTATAATTAAATTATCAAAGCCTAATATCATTCTTGTATTTTTTTCTTTGGACGATTCTAGTTGTTATTAATAACTAATGATTAACTTAAAAAACAATGTTAAACTTATACACTAAAAATAAAAAAATTAATATTTTAGTAATAATTACTTAAGTCACTCCAATGTCATTCTGCCATACAAATTCATTTGGTACCTAATGCAAACAGCATGATTTCTTTAAATTAATATCTAATTACACTGCCCTGATCAACAAATTGCAGTCACAAAGCAATAGTTTTAACAACTGCAACTAACGCTGTTCTGATCAGCCAATCACAAAACAGATTTTGTAACAACTGCAAGTCATAATGCACTGATCAGTCAATTACAGAGTAGGCCTGTGTTGCTACTGCCAGTCACACTGTATTAATCAGTTAATCACAAAGTTGACAGTAATATTGCAACTGCTAACCAGTCTGCTCTGATCATTCTACCAAAAAGCAGACAATATTACTCTGCCAATCACACTGTACTAATCAGCCAGTCACAAATCACACAGTGTTACAACTGCAAAAAATACTGTTCTTATTTGCCAATCACAAAGCAGACAATGCTACAACTGCCAAACATACTGTTCTGATTAGATAATTGACAAAACAGACAAATTGTTTTAACTGCAAAATATATTAGCCAATCACAAAGCAGACAATGTTAGAACTGCCAAACTTACTATCTGATTATAGACAATTACAAAGCAGACTAGACAGTGTTACAACTACGAAACATACTATTCTGATTAGCAAAATCTTGCTTAAATACGTCTCAAGCAGTATTTTCTGTTGAAAAGTAATTTGTTTCATCACAATCACAATTAATCACTGTAAACAACAAAATTAATGTATATTTTGCTTTGTAAGCTCCTGATTTTTCAAAAAATTCGTTTCAGCAACAGATATTTAATATGTTTGTTATTTAACTCATAGCTAAGGATCATCTTTAAGATATATATATTTATATATAAAGATCATCTTAAATATATAGATTATAGTTTGAAGTTTACATCAAAAAACAAAATAAAGTGCTCAATGACATTAGAGGTCAGAGCGGCATAAAATTAAAAATAATGAAACAAACTACTGTATTTCATGGTGTATTTTTCAATTTTATATATATATATATATATATTTATATATTACTTATCTGTCTGTGTGTCTGTTATGTCAGAGGTCTCCGTCCACCTTCGAGTGGTAAAGATGGTTTCCCCCAATTAGTAGGCCTATGGCCAGCTAATGAATGCTAATATCAATTTTTTGGGTTGTTATATTCTAGCAGTTGCTAAAAATGAACTGGAATATAAACCCAACCAAAGATTTAGGATCAAGCCCAGGGAAATCAAAAGGGATCAGAAAGGTTATGACTGCCGAGTCTGCGAGAGAGTTTTTCCTAGCCAGTCACTGCTTGAAAAACATATCAGGAACCATGATGAATACAGACCCCACAAGTGTCCAATGTGTAGCAAAGGCTTCAAGCAACCAAGTCATCTTCAGCAGCATCTGCGCACACACAGCGATGAAAGGCCCTTCCCCTGTGACATTTGTAACAAATCGTTCAAACAGTCCTGTCAACTGAAACAGCACGTGCGACTGCACACTGAAGAGAAACCATACCATTGCCCTGAGTGTGACAGGTCTTTTAAGCAGGTGGGAGATTTGAAATAAACTGATTCTATCAATAAGTACAAATTCAGCTCATTTAAAAAGTACATTTGCTCTAAATTTAAGTTTTTGTTCTTGCCCTTCCCCCCCCCCCCGTCCCTGCAGTTCTTGATTTTTGTTTTTTGACACCATTCCCCATCTCCATCATTCTACTCAAAATTAAAAAGTGGCCAGTCATTCAGTGAGTCCCACCTAGGGTTAACAAGTAAGTTTCAGCAAATCGCTTGGAGTGATTATCATCAATTTTTTTTTGTTTCCTCCACAGGCAAGCCACCTTAACCAGCATGTTCGCCTGCACACAGGTGAGAAGCCATACAAGTGCCAGCATTGTGACAGAACATTCACACAAGCAAGCCAACTGAGGTCACACAAGAAAACCCATGAACCCAAGTCAGAACGAAAAGGATCAGGACGTAAGCCAAAACCTGTTCCAATTGGAGTTGACCGATTTGGTGGAGTTGCAGTAACAAAACCTATACCTATCACAAATGGTGGACTCCGTACTCAAGCTATGTCCTCCTTCGGCAATCTACCCAACTCCGCCCTTTCCTCAAATCTGCAAAGCCTTAAGACAGATGCACCATTACATGCAAAAGCTAATCCATTTCTGCATCTTGGCACAAATCCTGATGGCTCATCTGTTAGAGTTGTGCATGTTGCTGAGCTTCCGGTTAGCACAATTGTACCTCACATCTAAAACTAAAGGAGCTGTTATTTTGTCCTTGGGGATTTTAAAGAGAATGGTATATGTTTTTTAAAAGAGCAAAACCATAACTTAAAAGTTGATAAAAGAAATTTTGTTGTACTGTAGTTTAAGGTAAATGATAAATTTATTTCAAAAAAGGTATTTGAGTTAGAGTTTAGCTATAGTAAGATGACTTTGTTGTGAAATTTTAAAAGTCAAACTGTCCGTTTTTTGCTTTTTATTTTCTGCCCTACATATTTTTGTTTAAATGAAGCATTTAAATCAAGGAATTTGTGGAAATTTTGCCTGATTTGTTTGTTTGTTTATGTTTTAAAATGATTGATGTAACAGTTTCAGTATATAATTATGATAAAATCACTTTTGGTGCAGTATAAATTCCTAGAAGATTCAAAACGTTTGTTTGGGAATGACAGAATGATGCTAATTATACTAAAAACTGTAGTGTAATTCCTCCAAGCCTAGTCATGACCAGATTTTTATTGACTCCTCCTTCAACAAAACGTTAGCGGTAAGACTCTAATAAATTTCTTCTCCTAAAGTTGTATTTTCCAAGTAAAGGGGCATTGGTTTGTTTTTCATTTGCATTAATTTATTTTAATCACTTTTGTTGGTACACTTTTTGCAGTTACTTGTAGTTGTACTTGGCTGGGAGTTGATTTTCCTGAAGAAATGGAATTATCATAAAGAAAGAGTGAGAGAATCGCTTGTTGAATAGCGTTTGAAAATAATCGGGTGTACATGTGTGTTGGTGCAGGTTCTTATAAAAAGTGTTGTTTAATCATCTCTAGGATGAAGTGTTTGATCATTGCATATGAAGTTTAAGAAGCAAATGTTTTGAGGGCCAGCTGACATTGGAAAAATTTCAACCTAGAGATGATTAAAAAACATTCCTTACCTATTCCCTAAAACATCTAAAGAATGTTTTTTTAAATATTCAACAAGTAACTCTCTTGGTATGTAATATATGGTCGAGTAATCAAGAGAGAGAAAGAGAGAGAGTTAGATATATATATTTCAGAAATCTCAGCCCTCGTGCAAAGCAGGATTTCTTACCGTGATGGCGTGGAGGTTAATAATGGTTTTTATTGGGTAATTAGGTTAATTCCAGGTTACTAAAAACTTGATTGAAATTCGAGCTGAAAACATTCAACAACCGGTCTTCCAACTGCATTATAATTACTTCCTTGCTTGGGTGAAGAAGCAATTTTTATAGATTACTATTTTCTCCTAAGAACAAAAGAACTTTCTTTTACTAAATTATATACACACTTAATTCGTTTTGAACTTTAGATTGCGTAGGTTATTCTACCTTTAAAGATATCATTTATAAATCTATTAGAAATTTAACGCATCTTTTAAAGACGCATGCGCACGAGTCCAAAAGCCATAAAAATGGAATCCTCAGGGGGGTCATTAGAGAAAGTATGGTTTAGTAGTCTTGTTAATGATAATGTTTGTGCAGAAGATTTTTTTTGAAGTTCTTGTAAGATTATTTTATAGATATTGTACAATTTAAGATTTAAAGGGAGATTTGTTTATTTCAGAGGAGTTGCACCATAAAATGGTTCGCACAGCTTTGTTTAAAACACGCTTATTTTATAGTGATGAGTAGCAGTTTGACTGCGTTGATTGTGTGAAGAATATTTAGAGTGTTGTAATATTTGAAATACTGTTTGTGAATTGAAGATATTAAAATAAAGAAGCTCGATGGAAAACATTCGTCTGTTTGGTTAATTGTGTTCTCGTTGTTTAGATTAGAACATCGGGAGTTTAGCTTTAATATATTTTAAAACTACTGTAATAATAGTAATATTAACTCAATAATGTAAACAATGATAACATATTTTTTATAGCGCTCATCCAGTGCCGTTCTTAGCGTCTTACAAATTCAAGAGTAGAAAATCGGAGATAGTCCGCTAACAGGTTGCACCATAGAATGTTGATAGATAGTCCGCTAACAGGTTGCATCATATAGAAGGTCGATAGATAGTCCGCTAACAGGTTGGACGATAGAATGTTGATAGATAGTCCGCTAACAGGTTGCATCATAGAATGTTGATAGATAGTCCGCTAACAGGTTGCACCATAGAATGTTGATAGATAGTCCGCTAACAGGTTGCATCATATAGAATGTTGATAGATAGTCCGCTAACAGGTTGCACCATAGAATGTTGATAGATAGTCAGCTAACAGGTTGCACCATAGAATGTTAATAGATAGTCCGCTAACAGGTTGCACCATAGAATGTTAATAGATAGTCCGCTAACAGTATACCACAGGCAGCCCAGACTCATACTGTGGGTGAAAAAAGGCCGTCTTATAAACAAGAGACTTTGTATGAAAATTGTTTGTTTCTTTCCTTTCCATCGAAAAAAAATTTCATGTCACAAAATGAAATGGAAATAAACATATTTTTGAGGCTTGAGAAGTTGCTTGATGGTGTTTTGGGGGGTCAGAAGAAAAGGTTTTTCTCAGATTTGATTTCTCTAAAAACGGTGAGCAGTTTGCCGCTACTTCCTCCACGTTGACCAAGGTCGTGATTCTTTGAATATTTTTAAAATTAGGTGACTCGGGCTGTAGTCTGCCAGCATATTGAGATGAAGTGGTTGAACATAAAAAGTTTCTAAATTCATCGTTGTCTGAAAAGTAACGGAACAACCGTACCGTTGGCAAGTTAGTTAAAGGAATTATTTGACTTCCTGTTAATGACAAAACTAAGATTTCAAACGGTGAATGAAATATTTTTGGCCGGATTTTCTTCAGGCGAGTTGACCATTTCATGTTGAGTTCCTACCTTTCTTATTTACATATATCACAGGAAGCCCATACTCTGCATGTTTCATTTCAAAATCTCGAGCGATTTATAAAAAAAAAAATTGTATGAGAAATGTATAAGAAATTTTATTTTTGAACGCTATCAACTGAAAAATAAAAATAAATAAATTTTTACTTTCTTGAAATATTGTTTGTGTTGCATTCTGGGAAGGACAGCGCTGTTCAATTTGCTACCGAGGTTTAGTGTTTATCCCAGACAGAAAAAAAAACATCG
>JAOEHV020413258.1:0-10568 GCA_025447995.2 Isaurus tuberculatus | reverse complement strand
TTTAATATAGGACATAAAATATATGAAGTAGGGCCGTCCCGCACGAAAAACACATCAAATTCCCATAATGCAATGCGCCAAGGTCTCTGCAAAATGGCGGTATACTGCAGAGCTGCCAAGTCTCACGGTTTACCCGTGAGTCTCCAGGTTTTCGCACTGAACTCCAGGGCTCACGGCCAGCCCCCAAAATATCACGGAATAATGAATGCTACTAAAAGGATTCTTAACTATCCATTGAATACTGCATTTATTCTTGGAAAGTACGATTTGCGAAGATACTATGTATTCTTTTGAAAGAAAAATGAAAATCCGTAATTGTAAGATTCAATAACGCGCTAATTTTACATTAATTAGTAGCATGGTAATTATTCGTCATTCGAGGAAAATAAAACAAGAAACAAGAATACTACCTGACGCATCGCTAAATTTTATATTGCTGTTGTAACAATGATCAACAATTTCATTGTTCTATTAAGAATTTTCATTGGGATTGTCTGTGCTACTGTGTCTGATTACATGATCAGATCAGAAGGGGCCCGGGGGGGGGGAGTGGTTCAAGCTAAACGCCCTGATAATCTCCAGGTTTAAAATCATCTGAACTTGCCAGCTCTGATACTGTAGTTGCTTGTAAAAAACTGCTTGAATCGACCAGTTTTTGAGAGTTTTCATTAAAATAACTGCACAGCAGGAAAGATTAAGATTTGTTTGAAAGTTCTAACTCCAAAATGGATCAATGCCCCGAGAATGATGGACTTAAAAGAGCCTTGTTTCGAGGTAAATTTTGCTGTTTAGCTATGCTAATTTTTTTTTAAAAATGGAACTATGTACTAAACTTGTTGCGTCCTATGTCTGTACAGTACAGAATTTTTAGAATTTTTTTTCACTGCGGTATAGTTGCGATTGCTGAGTTGAGAACTACACGGGTTTTGGCCGTTAAAATTTGAAATTGAATAATCTTCGATTTTTTAAATTATGGCATGTTTTAATGTTTGACATACTACTCAGCTGAGGTGCAATCTTTCATAAAATTTTCCCTCTCGTTCAATTGCTTACCACAGCATTTGCTAACTAAGATGTGAAGCACAGCTCATGTGGATGTAAAAAGAGCGAACAGCTCATTGCTATCTCTAGCAGTTATTTCTTTCGAGCAACAGAAATGTTTGTGTATCAGACTAAATCAGTCAATTTTTTAGTGTCATTTTTTCAAAAATCCCTTTCTCTGCAAGGATTTGGGCTAAGGTAAAACTCTATGCTCATCCGAAAGAGCACCAAATAAATATTAATATTAGCCTATTCTCATGGTTTTGCCTTTAATATGGGAGGACCTTTTTTTTCTCAAGTGAACCCTTAAAAATGTAAACAAATGGGCCCCACTTGGTTGCTAAGGCAACAGTAAAATAAACAAACATTTTTTTGACCTCTATTATTGACCATGTTCATTAAAATGATATTATGTTGCAAAATAAATGCCATATGGAAGAATTAGATGTTTAGGTTAAGTCCCCCCTTAACTGTAATAGCCATATTCTTAATATACTAACAAGGAAAAGTATTGTATGAAAAAACAATGTCGCGAAGTGTAATGCAATGTCCATAGTATTGTCGATATTAACTGTCATTTTTTATACAAGCACAATAGACATCTCTATATAAATATGCGCGTCTCCGATCCTTGAGCCCAGGCTCCTAAAGCTATGACTGACCCAGACTCCTAACAATTTCGGGGTTTCGAACACTATTTTCTCTTTGTTAAAAATATTTTCCTTTAGTTTCTAACGGAATTTCCAAGTATTTTTTAAAACTATCGTAGAACAATAAAATAAAATAAATTTTAGACTGAGCTGTAGACGTTTAGTATGTTTTTTTTATCCTGATATGGACAAAAAACCCATGTAATAAGGAACTGAAAGTAGACAGCGCAAGTTTGGTTCGAAATCTCCCACGTTGAATTCACCAAGTCTTGCCAGGTCTACTTGTGAGCTTAAGTGCCCAATATTTTCATAACCAAAATCTGTATAAGTACAGACAAATTTTTCACAGCCAAAGTTTATTAAATCTTTTAATCAGATTTTTTTCATTGTTGTTTTTGCTTGTACAGTTTGTAGTAGTAGACAAGAGTGAACGGGGAATGTGCCTTATTGACCTCGTATCAGAAAGACAGCAAATGGATTCCAGCTACAACTCTGAAGAAATGAATGATTCTGTATCTCTTCTTCAGCTTGATCATTTAAAAGGTAAATAGTGTTGCCTGTGTTAAACCGTGCAGCTGTTGATCGAGGCAGTGATTTCACTTTAAAACACGGTGCTTCTCATATATTATTGTCTTTTTTTGTTTCAGAGGATTTACCAAGCATTAAAGGAAAAGAATCGCCAAGAAAGGTAACTAAATATTTGAAAATCTTATTATCTTTTAAAGGCAAATCTTTTCTTAACATTTTTGTCACATTATCATACAGTACCACAGGGTTACAAAGAATCTTAACGATCTTAAAAAAGATTTGTGAAACAAATTTCCTCTGATAGTTTGAGGCCGATAAGTTAAATCAATACTGCTCCGACAATGTAATGCAAACTTTACAAAGAAAATATCGGTTCTGTGGTCCCACCCAGCTTTTTGAGATTATTTAAAACAACGTTCTCTTTTTGGAATCTGCATGCATTGACGGTTTCATCACTTTGTTCTCTTGGTAAGTTTTATTATGTTGACTTTTCACAATGAAAAGTTATGGTTATGGTAATGAAGATATTGTAAATAGTAACGTCAGTAGAGATTTGCATGTAGCCACGTCACTGTTTCAACGTGATAAAATTCTTTAATGCCTAAACTCTGGTTTTGTAACTAGCAATGGATGTTAATTGGTAAGAGTTGTATTCATAGGCTTTATAAAATTGCTTTGGATCTTTAAGGGTCGTGTCATTTCAAGGCCGCAGTACAATGGATGAACTTCATTTCCACCATGATCGTGTCACCCGTTATTACTTTTATGATTCTTGTGAAGTAATTCTTTAATGCTGTTGTTGAAAAAAAAAAACTTTGAAACAACCACTTATTACAAAAGATTTTTAGGAAACCAACTACTGATAATTGTAAATCCAGTTGCACCTTATGTATTTTATTCTAGAAAGGTTAAAAACTGAATCAGTCGCTTAATTCGTATTCAGGCTGGCTACCTAACAACGTTTACTTAAAGTGCAACTAACCCCCTGTGTCAAACTTATTCTATGAAATCTGAGGTAAATTTAAAGCACTTCTGCGAAAAAAAAATTTAAACTTGCTTAAATTGTCTATTTCTTCTACGACATATTCAAAAATACAGATTTTTTGATTTTATGTGAAATGTCGGCCATGTTTTTTCACGACCGAGCACAGGTTATTGCTGGACTTGTGGAAAATACTTTTTGTAGAGAAAACTCTTTCGGCTTTTGTTGAGCTTTGGAAGATGCCTAAATCGTATATTGTGTTTAGCTTTGATAACGACAGGTATGAGAAATTAGGCATTAGCCTAGATCCGATTCCAAGTATGACGTCAATCTTTGGTTGGCCTAGTCCCCTTGCAGCGCAGTCGTGATTCATTTTGAAACTGTTTTAAAAACGAAAACTACAGTGCTGCAGGCGGTACCGTGAACATCAAGACGTTTTTTTGACGTTTTTTTGAAATATTTTTGACATATTTTGACGAGTTTGATGCTTGGTAATTAGTAACTGGCCAATCAGAGAGTAGATAAACGAGACAGCTTGTGAACTCGGGTTTGCTTGACGATCTTTTTTCTTTTTCTTTTTACGACCTGAAGCTGTCTCGTTAATCTACTCTCTGATTGGCCAGTTGCTAATTACAAAGCATCAAACTCGTCAAAATATGTCAAAAATATGTAAAAAATGTCAAAACAACCCGTCAAAAATACGTCTTGGTGTTCACGGTACTGCGCGCAGCACTGTAAAAGTCGAGGATAGTGAACCAACTTTTGTTTTATTCTGTTCCAATGATACCCAAGATTTCATGTAATCAAAACCCAATAATAGGTTAGTTGTACTTTATACTATTGGGGTAGTTTAGTTTTAGATGCTTTGCTCTGTCTCAGAATTTAATTACACAGTTCCACGATGGCAGCGTGGTATAAGTGGCACTCTTCGCTTCTCTTTTCACCGAAAATTTGAGGATGGTAAAACGGTTTGGTCAAATAAGGTTTCTTTTAGATTTTGACATAATTTTGTGACTTTATTAAACTTCAAAGGTTTGACCAGATGAACAAAACAAATCAGTGATGTTGAAATTAAATAAATTCTTTAGTTTCGCGAACTCTCTTTAAGTTGTGTTTTAGCTAGGCGTTCAAAGCTTGTATTTGTATTTCTCCCCAAAAGCGCGATAGCAAGAAGTCAAATTCTACAGTTCAGTGCTTCAAACGAAGTTCTTCAACAACTTCTTCAACATACAAACCTTCGTTTGCGCTAAAGGCGATGTCAGTCATTGACCACACCTCGAGGACCCTAGCAGAACAGTTGACATTGATACAACAGGTAAGACAGACTGTCATATTTTATTACAAAATATAGTTAAAACTCAAAATTGTTGAGACTGAGATAAATAAACGTATCTATATGCGATGTAATGATGTGACTTCAGAACATTTATGTTTTGTTTTTCCCCTTTGTAATCCACAGGATATGTTCGTAAACGTTCCTCCAATTCATTTTCTGAACTCACGCGCCCTCGGGGTCGGTGTCGGACGCAACTCGCCTAATAGATTCTCGCAGAAAGATTCAATTTTCGGGTTCAGCACGGGCATGCGTAAATGCGTTTCTCTCCAAACGCTGACCACTGATGACCCTGACGGACAACAGTCCACAGCTGACAATTTATACGCTTATTACCCTACGTCCGATGGAATTTTGGAGGGTTTGCTTGAGCATGCGCAGAATGTGATTATGTGGGTAGCTGTGGAGATATGCTGTGCACCCTCTGTTAAGGTATTGACATTGTAATTGATATGTTATTGTTTTACCCAATTATCCTTTTAATCGTTTAGTCATTTATTCATTGGTTGTTCTTTCGTTCGTTTGTCCAATTATTTATTCTTCATTACTACTGTTACTATTGTATCATCCCTACAACTACAACTATAATTACTATTGTTTCTGCACAAAATACCAACTGATAATACTACTATTACTTAATACGGACTATCACCACTACTACTACTACTCGGGTGACCTAAGCTAAGGTAAGCGGATTCATATTCTTTATACATAAAATTATGCAGATTTTTTATTATTATGGTGATCATGTCATCATCATCATTATTATTATTATCAGTCTTATTATCATCATCATCATCATCATCATTATTATTATTATATATTATTATTTTCATGATCATCAGGAATTACTCTGTTGATTAGTCTAAAAAGAACTCATTTGTTGAACGGTGTTAGTCTTACTTATACTTTACATTTACAATTTACTTCTCACAGGTCCAAGTTGCTTTGATTACCAAGTTTGTCAGTATTGCTAAATACTGCTGTGAGATGCGTAACTTTGCTGTTTGTGTTCAGATCTTGGATGCTCTGGAGATGTTTGTGGTACGACAGCTTCCCGTAAGTGTTTGTTACTGATCCATGTTACAGTAATTTGGTTTTTGGTCAAATAAACAACAAGTTATGTATATTCTAGGATGAACAGACGACAAATTGATAGTCTAGGAGGCCGAGAGGTTAGCACAACTAGTTTGACAAAAAGGAAACAATAAAGTCAACAAATAAATTTTTGACAGCAAAAACGTGACTTCTTTGCTATTAATGATTATTGAAAAAAGTGTTCTAGTAGAGTAATCAATCAAAATTCAGGAATGCAATAGAACGCTAGTAGTGTAAAGTACGAAATCTAACGGAAACAACCACGAGCAAGCAAGCTCGAAGAAACACAACTAAGCACAAGTTCTGCCCCATCCTCCCTCTCCCCGAAGGATGAGCTGGGCCCAGTCCTCTCACTGTTACACTCCTCCCTCCTTGGGGGTAGGAGTCTCAATAATCAAAAACAAATAACTACGGATTTCAACAATACAAACAATGTTAAAAGTCATGTTCATCCATTGTAATCCAGTCACCAAATCTATTTGGGGGTCTCCTTTGTCGTGACCCTCGACGTCGCGGAGGGTTTTCCGTATCCGATGTGGCACTGTCGTCAACATCAGAATCCCCATCGCTTTGCAACTCTGGAAAGGAACAGAATCGTTGTGGCAAATCTGTTTCGGGGGGCGTTGTCGGTCCGGGAACATTGGAGGTTACTGGTTGTGGTACCTGTGCCGGGGGGTTTAGTTTCGCTGGACGCTCATAGAATGGCCGAAGTTGGTCTCGGTGTCGCAAGATTCTTTTCCTAAAATTGTCTGCTTTCTTTAAACGGTATGTGTGGCCTTCCCGACACTGCACAACAATGTATGGCCCCTGCCAGCGAGGTTGCAGCTTTGTTGACATGCCAGGTTTTGGGGGTACATAAATCAACACGTTGTCCCCTACTGTATACATAGGTTTATCCCTCGCACTCCTGTCGACGCGCTGCTGTTTGTGTTGCCTGTTGCAGTCTGTAGCTGCCGCGTGAGCTTCTTTGAGCCGCTTTGCAAGAGATAATGCCCACTGCTCTGATGTTAGTCTGCTCTTTGGTGTTGATGGGGCCAGAACAAGTTGTGGTGTACGAGGATGCCAGCCGTGTGTGAGATAAAATGGGGAGTATCCTGTAGCCTCATGGTCATGGTTCCAGTAATTAAACTGAACAAAAGGAATTTCTAGGTCCCAGTTTTCTCCTACTTTATCTACAGACTTCCGCAGCATGTCCCCAATCGTCCGATTAAGTCGTTCCACTACCCCATTAGCCTGGGGATGTAAGGGAGAAATTCGTTTCTTATCGATACCAAGGTTCTCTGCCAGGGTGGCAAGACCTTGATTTTCAAACTCTAGCCCTCTGTCGCTTAAGAATGATTCTGGTATCCCGTGTCTACAAAACACCACCCGCACAAGAGCACTGGCCACTGTTTTGGCCGTTTTATCTGGAATTGGAACCATCTCTGCTGCCCTGGTCATAAGGTCGATTGCCACTAGTACGTAACGGTTACCCCTGGCGGTTGGTTTTGTCCCAAATGGACCCTTAAGATCAATAGATATCTCTTGCCATGGTTCAGTGGGTTGGGATGTAAGGGTGAGGGGGGCTTGTGGTCTGGAGTGTGGAGGTTTGGAGACTGTGCATGAAACACACGATTTGCAATACTCCTTAATGTCTCGCAACATGTCCAGCCAGAAATACTCTCGTTGGACTAATTTAGTGGTCTTCTGGGCCCCCATGTGTCCTGCTTTGTCATGTTTAAGGGTAAGAACTTGAGGCACCAACACTTCAGGAACGACTAACTGATTTACCAGGTGTTTACCCACTGTATACTGAATGTAGAGCAATCCATTGTGGTCATCCAGTATGAGGTAGTCCCACTTCTTGACCCAACGTTTTACCTCTTGGTTTGAAGACAATTTAGGTTGTCGTCCCAGCCTCAACATAGAAATAACTGAGCTTAAGATGGGATCTGCCTGTTGAAGCCGCCGGAATTCTGCAACACTGAACTCGCCATCGCGAATTAAGTTGGCAACTGGCACACGAGAAAGTGCATCTGCATGTGGGTTTTGCACCCCTGGTCTGTATCGAACCTCAAAATCGAACTCTTCCAGCTCTTCAATCCAACGAGCATACCGGCCGCGAGGATCACGTGTGTTCCGCCGCCACTTAAGGCCTTCATGGTCGGTGTGCCAGGTAAACCTGGTTCCCAACAGATAGTGACGGAACTTCCGTAATGCAAAGATCAAGGCGAAGGCTTCCTTCTCACGAGTGTGCCAATTCTGTTCACTGTCACTTAATGCCTTTGAGGCAAAGAAAACTGGGCGGTCTCTTCCGGAAAGATCCCTTTGAGAGAGAACGCAACCGACACTGGAGTCTGACGCATCAGTGCTTAGTTCAAACGGTTTTGTCATATTCGGAAACTGAAGAATCACGTCGTTGGAAGAGAGTGCAATCTTCAAGTCATTGAAGGCTGCCTCCCTCTCAACTGTCCAGCAAAATTTTGCTTTCCCTGTAATCTGGTTTAGCACCCGCGCCCGTGCTTGGAGGTTAGGAATAAAGTCGCCATAATAGTTGCAAAGGCCAAGAAATGCCCGAAGCTCTTTTGTGTTCGTCGGACATGGCCACTGTCGAATAACCTCTACTTTGGCTGGGTCTGGCATAATGCCCTCGTCAGACACCTGATGACCTAAAAAAATGAGTTTCTTGCGACATAGGGTAACTTTACTTGATTTCACAGTCAATCCTGCCTCGCGTAAACGTTGAAGTACTTCCTTCAGAAGCCGATGGTGCTCCTGAAATGTCCTTCCCCCAATGATTATATCATCTAGGTATACCGCCACCCCATTCCCCAGTAGGCCTTTCATAATATCAGACATTAAGCGGGAAAAAACAGCAGGTGCGTTTTTAACGCCAAAGGGCATTACCCGAAATTGCCAGTGACCTGATTCAGTTGAAAAGGCTGTTTTGTGGCGACTTTCTTTGTCAACAGGGATCTGCCAATAGCCGCTGTACAAATCAAGGGTTTTAAATAATTTGGAGCCTTGTAGGGAATCTAAGCATTCTCGTACGGATGGTATGGGGAAAACCTCAGTTATTGTGGCATCGTTGAGGGCTCTAAAATCTGCACAGAATCTGTATGTGCCATCCGATTTGGGTACCAACAGAATTGGGGAAGAATAAGGGGACGTTGATGGCTCAATAATTCCACTTTTTTCCATGTCATGGATTTGTTTATCAACCTCTGTGCGAAGAGAAAATGGTGTACGTCGAAGTTTTACTGCTACTGGAACATTTGATTTAGTGTTAATCGTGAACTGTGCTAGGTTTGTGCGACCCACTTCAGTCTCATTGTTTGCGAACACATCTCTGTACTCTTTAAAAAGCTGTCTAAGTTCTTGTTTTTCCCTTTGATTGACTTCGCACTGGTCAAAATGTATTGAAACTGGTCCCTTTTTGGTTTGCAACAAAGTGGCCGGTTGCTTGGTTAAAATTTGATTTATGTTTTGCTGTTTATTTTCAACTCTAATTGGGGAGAGTTCACCAATTCTTGTGCCAGCATACAGTGTGATAGGGTGTTCGCTATAGTTTATAACTGTGACAGGAAGATTATCCAACTGAGTGGGGGACACAACACCAGCCTCAACTATGTCTAAGCGAGCCATTTTTTCAACAAGTGGGGAGAAAAGTATCTCATGCTGACTTTTATAACTCTGGTTAACATTTGTTCTCACAAAACACTGAGATCGAGGTGGAAACACCTGGTCCTCAATAAGGGTCACAACTGCAGGAGCCAAGACTGAGCCATGGCGTCGTTTTTCTAAAATGACCCTCATGCAGCCAAGTTTCATTGTGTTACTAGTCCAGTCAATGCCAAAAGTGCCAAAAGTTTGGAGACAATCCATTCCCAGAATCGCTGGGGTATTAAGGTTTGGTATCACTAGAACCCTCACATTATCCTTGGCCACATGACCAATTTCTATATTTGTAACTAGTTCTCCAATACAGCCCAAGGGTGACGCTTTTTTTAATTCGGGCCAGTCTTTACGTGCCTCTGCTGGGACTGTCAACAAAAAATCTAACTTGTCGTCCGGTAAACCCAGTGCAGCCTTCCCGGCTGTTTTCGCTTTGTCCCATCCACACGCTGCGGCGTAAGTTTCTACCCGTAAAATCCACTTATGGATATCTTCGCCAGCTTTCCAATGCACCTTAGTACGGTCTTCGTTTGTTGACATCGCTGCCACCAGTGTAAAGTACGAAATCTAACGGAAACAACCACGAGCAAGCAAGCTCGAAGAAACACAACTAAGCACAAGTTCTGCCCCATCCTCGCTCTCCCCGAAGGATGAGCTGGGCCCAGTCCTCTCACTGTTACAGTAGGATTTCAAGTGTAAAATATAGCTATAGTTCATAAATGTGCAGTTTTGTTTGCTACTCTAAACGTTTTATAACTTAGTAAAAAATTTCCAAAGTACCTGTCGTTCGGTTAGAATTTTTAATTTCAAATTCAATTTTATTGTAAAACCTCCCCAATGGGGCTTTTCAGATTCACATTTTAAGTTAAAACAAGGTTCAACAGTAGAGGGTCTTAGATTTTCCACTACAGTGGCTCAAATATATTTCAACATTAAGAAATGCCGTCAGTGAAATAGACAGATCACAACACCAGGATCACTATCCTGCTCTTTTCAACAAGTGTGTGGGTTCTTTTAAGTCCCCCAATAGAGTGAATATATACGACGTACGGTTTAACGTCCTTATCCGAGAAGACGCGTGAAGGTCTAACCATTTGCAGATGTTAGAACTATTATTTTTAAACCCTAAGTGTTAAAGGAGCAATGTCCTGAATTGGGAGACTAAGTTCTAGTTAGAGATAACTTGATTTCGTATTGGGTCAACCCGAAATCAAGTTTATGTGGTAGAGTGGCAAATCGGAGTTTATCTCATCCATCTTGAGATTGTATTCGTCGTAATTTA
>JAOEHV020413161.1:0-10571 GCA_025447995.2 Isaurus tuberculatus | reverse complement strand
GTTGGGTTGTGGGCTTAGACCGACCACCGCATATTGTTGTTGTCTTGTTAGGATTAGGACTTAGGAACTCTAGGAAAATGTATTACTTGAAGAAATACCCCTGGTGACAGGAACATCAGATGTCATTCCAAATACATAAAGAGTCAAGCTTGCATCAGAGGTGGCAGCTCCAAATGCAGGTCTTGAACTCTCTAATTTTAGGGGCACAGCCATTTTGGACTCAAGACTTTTGCCAAAAATAGGGCTGCACCACTTGAGGCAATTGTTAAAGGGCACCAAAAAGTTAATACCCTATTTTAAAACAACCTATGTTTCAACACCTACTAATTTTCGCAAAGGCACGGGAGCACCCAACATAAAAGGGGCAGGCCATTTGTGGCCGTAAATTGTGCACATTTCTTGTGGCATTACAGCAATGGCCAGGGGCATCCACACCAAATGCCACATGGCCATCATAGATTTCAAGCCCCGAGCCCTACACAACCAGAATAGTTTTGCAAAAGTTTGAAAGATTTTTGAACTTTTTTTAGAACGGTTTTAGGATTATTTCAAAATTTTAACTTTTTCAGCAGCATTAGAATTGACAACCATAAATTATTATTTTGAGTTTCATGACATGCTGCAGAAAGACAATGTCACAAATTTCCGTGTTGAATCTGACTATTTATTTGAGGTTACTTTACAGAAAAGAGAAGCAGAGTTTGACGAATACCTACATGACAAGATTAGCATAGCAAAAGCTGACTTCAAGCAGTTACTTAAAGAAACACATGTCATCACTTACAAGTGAGTTTTGAGCTACAGTAAATTATGATGCTATAGGTCTGCAATATTGAATTTCTCACAATAAGATACATATCGGTGTTTTCATACAGGAGCCATGTTGCATTGTTAGAGCTTCTTACAACTGCATACAAGTCATGAACCACGACACAGTTTTAGGGTTGCAATTCCTCACAATAAAAACAGGTGCTTCAAAATAAAGCATTGCACTAGCGTTGGCTAATTTCATAAACCTGGCAAATTTCAGCTTTCACAAAATCAACAAATTAGTTCATCATTGCAATGATTGTTCTGTGTCTTAATTTGGCAAGTTACAAACTTAACTTTAAAAAGCCACTTAATTTTCCAGTTTGCTACCCAGAAATGCACAAAAAAGGGGTTTTACAGTAGGCATACTAAATTTCAAAACTTTTTGTGGAGCATGTCTCCAGATTCCTCATTAAAGCTTTTGTCTTCAGTCCTCACAATGCCCTCCATTATCTATAATTTTTATCTCTTTTTACAATTCCACCCAAAATCTTTTTAAAACTCCTGAAGAAGCATAACTTGATGCAGGAGAAATAACGTTGTGATACAGTATCTTACTGTGAAGTCCTGTGATGGTATACAATAAATTATCTAGCCCTACAGGAATCACTCTTATTTTTAATTCTGGGAGTGCATCCATTTGGTGCATATTTTGACAACTGTGTTATTGTTTTTGTAGATCTAAAAAGCAAGTAGATCATTCTAGTCGACACATGAAAGAAATAAACCAGTATTTAAAAGTAAGTATCAATTCTATTGTGCTCCAAACACTTTTATCTTGCTGGTACTTCTATGATTGATAAGCTTCTTGTTTTTAAGTAGCAACCTCCCAAAATTAATTTAAGCACCCAGTAAATTGATCTAGTAAATTGTTTTAATATCATGACTATCATCAACAAGTTATTATTTGTTTAACCAATGTCTTGGCTATCAATCCAACATCAGTTTTTAATTTATAATTAATTGCATCTTACAAATTCCATTAGCAGTAACATCAGTAATACAGTATATTAATGGACAGGTATAAAGAGTAGTAATTTTTTACATTTTAAAATCAATTTCTCTGTTTAAGATTTCAGTCTCCATTTTCTTCAAGTTTTATACAGCAAATTTAATTAAAAATGGAACACTGCATGTTCACTGAAACTGAAATTCATTTTTCTGGGCTATGATTGGCTGTTGTTAAATTGTATTTTTTTGAGGACTGACTTCAGGATCAAAACTCAAAAGAGTGTGATTTATGCAGAAATCATGCCATTCTAAAAAGGAATCTTTAATTTATTTCAAAATGGCTAAGTTATTAATTTATTTCTTAGTCCTCTATCAAACTTAAAGTAGTCTGCCATTTTTAATGAGAGAAACATTTAATTCCTTTGCAGAATGATAGGAGGTCATTAGTGTTAGAATCTATGCCTGAAGAGAGAGAAAGACTTTTAATGGCTTACATTGAAGAACTTCATCGACGAGGACCTCCTCCTCCCCCAACTGCTTCTGCTCCATCAAACAGAAGCAAACATTAGTTAAAATGAAAAGTTTTAGTCCTAGGGAAATCTAACAATGTGGTATTTCAACACATACTAACATTGAAACATTTTAAGTTGAAAAATACCTTGTTTTTTCATCAAATAATAACAATCTCATATATTATAGTTTTCATCTGTACCTATAGTTTTCATTTCATCATTGGAAATCTAGCTTCATGAATTTTTAAACGCTTATAGAAGTATTGATTTCTTGATTATGTACCTACAGTAGTACAGTCTGATCAAGCATCTGACAGAATCCTGGATCTTTGTCAATAGTTACCAGTTTTCAAAGTTCCAGGCATCTTGATTTCTTTGTTCTTGTCAACTTCTTTTTAGCAGCATAAGTTATACTGTAAAATGCAAAAAATAAGCCTTCTTCCCCTCTCCATCCCCCCCCCCAGTCCCTTCCCGAAATAAGCCTCAGGGCATTTAGGAACAAACTTTTGAAATGGAAAACTCCTTCCATGTATAAGCTTTTCCCCCTCCCCCCTGCCTCCAAATATAAGCCCTTGGTTTGGTATTTGGTATTATCAAATTTAAAATTGTATTTTAATACCATATTTTGCCATATATAAGTCAACCTCATGTATAAGTCGACCCCCTATTTTGTAGCCAAAAAACTGCAAGGTTAAAAATTTCCGTGTATAAGTCGACCCCCATATTTTGAAAGATTAAAATACAAAAAGTTCTAAATTTGTAACTCATGTGGAGCAAAATGTAAACAAAGTGTTTTAAAGACTGACCTAATTTTTGAGGTTAATGATGAAGATAGTTAATGGTTTGTACACAACTTAAAAAGCACAGAATTTTAATTTTATTTATAAGTTTTTTTATGGTTTCAAATACTTATCATGTAGTTCTAAACGTTTTTATAGTTTTGAGGGGTGTTAAGAAAATTTTTGTTTTTTTATCCATGTATAAGTTGAGTGCGATTTTTTGAAGTAAATTTCAGGTGTTAAAGGGTCGACTTATACTCGGCAAAATACGGTACTGTAATAACAGACAAAATCAGTGCAAGACCGATTTTGAGCAGAGTACCTGAAAAAAAATTTACAATTTCTTGAAACTCACCAGTTTTTTTAAAACACAACTTTTTGTCCATGCACTGCATAAACTCCCCCAAATATAAGCCCCCTCATAAAAAATATTGCAAAAAAGCTCCTCAACCAAACATAAGCCCTGGGGCTTATTTTCTGCATTTTACAGTATAATATAGTGTTTATCATGATGTGCATGTATGGCATAGGGTTAAAGTTTGCAGTCTATATTTTCAAAGCTTGTAGATATTTGAAAGATCACTTGAAATAACTCTAAATACGGACATAATAAAAACTCTATTGTGTTTTTGTTGCTGTAGTCATTATTTTCTTGCACGTTATTCCATCAGCTTTTGAGCAAACTTGAATAACTCCATTATTGGTGTGTTTGGGATTAAGTTTTAATCATGTATAGGTAGTCATCAGAAAGAGATTTTTTTGAAGGTCAAACATTTGGTACACCAGATAATATATTTCTCTTGATATGAACAATGAATGACAGTGAATTGGAGTGGAAAGAGAAATACTTTCCTTATATGGACTGGAGCTATTTATCCTATTAGTTTGTAGAGCTCTTTTGTGATTATGGTAATTAGGAATGTAAATAGGTTTCAGGGCAAAAAAAAAACATAGAAAAATTTTGTTAAAAATTATGAACAAACCAAAAATGTTATACCTTCAAAACCACTACCCCCTCCCCCTCCAAAAAATAAATAAATAAATAAAATAAATACATTTAAAATAAAAAAAGTTAAGACCAGGCTGCAGTTCCTGGACATAGGCAGTCACTGTGATAACGTCTTTGAAGAATTTCACAGTTAGGATTCAATAAAAAAAGATAAGAAATGGCCAAACACCCTTAAGGCCGATACACACAAGGGAGCTTGCTCCTGCAACATGCTCCCGCAACATGCTTCTGGGTCATTTTCCCATGTTTGCTGCAGGCCGGTACACACGGGGGAGCTTACTTCCACAACATGCATGCTCCAACACGATCGGAGCATGGGAACTAGTTGAATATTAAGTAAATTTGATTGGCGAACTGGAGACAGGTTGTTGCGCTGCAAACAGGTTTCAGTACACACGAAGGAGCTTGCTCCCACAATCACGCTCTCGCAACAGATTTGCTCCTGGAGCTTGCTCCCTCATATTTAACTAGTTTGATTCAATGGAGCAAAACCCGGGAGCAAAACTTCTGTTGTTCTACAATTTTTTTCTCATGAAATCTTTGGTACAGACGAGGGAGCTTTGTTTCGGGAACACATTGCGGGAGCATGTTGCAGGAGCAAGCTCCCTCATGTGTATCGGCCTTTACATGTGGTTTGAATAAAAATATTACTCCTTAACAGAAAGCCTTTTTTTAACTGAAAAAACTTCATCCTGAAAAATGTTTGCAGCTTTATAAGTAATTCACTTATACACAATGGGTGAATGATGCAAGAGTGTTCCCTCTTACACCAATTTCAAGGAGGTAGCCAGGGTTACAGGATTGCTGGGAAAAAACAGAGATTTAAATCAACTATTCTCGGCCAACATGAGGCAAGAAATCGGTTGTGGTGATATTAGTGTCCAGAACAAGCAGGTGGTAACTGCTACACCAACATGATAGATACTCGTACTTCAAAATGTACCAGTCCTATAGTTGAGGGCTAGTTTTTGTTAATTCAAATTTGCCATACCGTATTTCTCTATTAGGCCCCCTGGGCAGCTTATTGTTTACAAGCACTTTAGAGGGGGGACTTATTAGAGAGGGGGGGGGAGCTTAATATATTCAACAGAGTATCATTGGTATGACTCAATTTTTTCCATTCATCCATCTTCCGCACACATAAGAGTGACAATTTCAGTTTTTATAATTAGGGTGGGGGGCTTATTATGTTTCTGGCTTCAAAAAGGTGGGTTTATTGGAGAGGGAGGGGGGGCTTAATAGAGAAATTATGGTAATTGATTATTATTAATTCATAGTAACTAGTTCCTACTTGTGTATCCAACAACTAAGAACTACATTTAAAGACCATGTAAATGACATTGTGAAGTAGGGAATAACAATAAATGCTTATTTCTAAATGGCTGTTAATGTTCTCTACCCACTATTTTAAAACACAGACTTTAAGACTATCTGACTTCCATCAATATCCCAATATATCTGAATAATTTAGTACAGTAGTACTGAAAGAGTTGGTTGTATAAATGAAGTTAACAGATAGAGATAGATGACCAATTTAAACTTGGTGTTTATTATAGAAAGTCAAAATTCAAACCTCAAGGAAATTTGTTTCATTTATTTACAACTCTCTAAAATAGCCAATTTTTCTCCATTCCAAAACTACATCAGCAGCAGAAAAGATATCAATTCAACTTAAACTTTAGTGGTGAAAAGATTAATGGCAAAAGTTCATTTGGACAGATGGCAAGAATAGCAATCTAATCACAGGACTTAAGAGATTTTATCTTTCTTTTGCCATTTTCACTTAATTAACTTACCCCCTATCAAGGCACTTTAACACTTTTCACAATACATGTAATAAACAAAGAAAGTTAGTGTACACCTATTTCTTAACTAAACTACATAACTTTTACTCTAACAAAATGTAATGTCCACTCACTTCATTACCTAAATAAGGATTTTCTCTCGAATTAGGCCCAATGTAAATATATTTACAACCTGGTTTGTTCAAAGATTGAAATTTGCAATTAAAACTGTAAGTTTTCACAGTTTTTGGTATCTTAAACTATTCATTTAGTTAAAATTTGTTTTGAAACACAGTCCTCTGCACATTATTTATTTCAAAAATAATACAGTTCAAGATAATTGCTAGGCAACGAAAGTTAAAGTTCTAGAACAAATTTGTTTTCTTCATTAGGGAAGTTAAAAATAAAACACCAAAGCAATTAATTCCACCACTGTTTTATTTTTAGGAAAAGATTTGTTTGTTAACTAAAATCTACTTTGAAATTAATTTTTTACCTTGTTCAACTAAAACTATGTATCACATTACAAAGAAATTCTAACACAAATTAAATTTTTAGAATATTTATGCAATTGCCTTAAGTTCTTGTATTTGCACACTTGATGACATTGGATTATAATAACTGTGACCTCTCCAGTCATGTGAATAGAGATATCCACTTTGTGGGGAGCGAGCCCATTGCCGAATCCTCCTTGCTGGACAAGTCTGTGGTCTCTCCCCCCTGAATGTATCTTTGTAAGTAGTATCTAAATACATATCCCCTTCAGATCGAGATGGTGCAATTTGCTGGACGGGTAGGGCTCTCGGAGCATATTTTCCTTTGTAATCAGCATGTGTTGTTGACTCACCTTCAAATTTTGTAGTTGGGGCTTTATATGTGTCTGCCTGTCCAGCTTTGTGAACAGGATCCACATCCCATGCCTTATAAGCCTCACGATGAGTTGTCTTGTCATCAAATGGCTGACCAGATGCAACTGTTTGAGCAATTGGCTTTGCACTTAAAGCTGGTGCGACTCCACCATGATCAGGATAATCATGCTGAAATGTTGTAATGCCATCCATCTTTGCTGTGGGTGGCTGGTACATTTCTTTGTCTCTTGCTTCGCGTTTAGGAATCTGCCACTGTTTATATGCTGTTCCATATGAGGTATCACCATCAAACGGTCCAGACTTCATCATCGCCTGTTTTGGCTTAAAACTATCTGGGGGCTTTCCACCACGATATTCATAATCGTGCTGAAACGTCGTAACGCCATTAAAAGTTCCACTGGTCCAGGGTCTTTCCATTGGCTTAGCTGGTTTTCTTGGCTCTATATCTTTCTTTGTGTAATCCAACCTTGTGGTAGTGTCTTTTTCCATTGGAACACTTGGAACTTTTAATCCTGAACCTGGGGGTCTGATAATGTTCCTTTTTGGAAGATAATACCCTGGATAATCAGTTTGGAAAGTAGTCTTGCCATCCATTTTGGCAGAAGGGCCAAGCGGTTTGTGATCTGGTTTCATGCTACTTCTAAATGCTGATTTCAAATCCCAAGGCTTGTAAGTATCCTTGTAGTCGGTTGTGTTGTCAAACGGGCGGCCATGTGCCACGAAAGTTACAGCTGGCCTTGCTGAGGTAGCAGGAGGAACCATTTTTCCTGGATAATCGTGACGATAGGTACTTTCGCCATCCACTTTGCCAAGGGGCTTTTTGTATTTTTCGGGTTCTCTCTTTGCTGGGGGGGCATATTTATGCGTTACGTAGTTCTGCTTGTAGCTAGTGTTTCCGTCGAATGGTCCTGAAGGTTTTATTTCATAATCTGGCTTAAAAGGTTGCTGTTTTTCAAGCGGATGCTTTATGTATCTATCCTTGTATTCGGAGAAAACGCATGGATGAGTCGGGCCACGAGAATGCGGTCTGTGAGCACAACGATGTCTCCTGAAATTGATTAAAATGTAATTCATCGTCTCACATTGTACCAACAAAACAAAAAAAAACTTAAAGTCAATGCTGATTTTTGAAAAAAAATACAATACTATTTTTTAGGTAAAAATATAATGTAAAAGATGAATGATTTGGAATACAAATCGCAGTAGCGGCAATTTATCGCTTCAAACTGTACCGATCCATTCAGAATACAAACTACACACTTACCCGCAAGTACAGATTTGGCAAATGCAAAGTGCTTTCACCATTTTGACTAGGTCATCAAGGCGAAATTATGAACAAAGTGGCGCGAAAACAGAATGAAAATCACAAAATATTTCTTTGATCAACACACACGACCTCACTCAGTTGTTTGCCGTTTGTTGTTACCATTGCCGCGTCGTTGTTGCCAACGCGCGAGCTATCGAACAATTGACCAAACAATAGCTATTGTCTAGGCGCGCGATGATTGGTTTAGCTTAGAAATAGAGCTTTTTCCGGTTATTCGCACCACGTTTGAACAAAGAAGAGACCGATTAAGTTCGCCGCAAATATGAGCATTAGTAATGAAACAAGATTAACTCTAACAAAGACAAATATAAGAACTGTTAATGCGTAAAGCCTTCATGAATAAAGTTGTTTTTCTGTTTTTCAAAATCGTCTTTGTATTAATATATTTCCAGCTGTGAAATCAGTGACTTTAGTCTTTAATTTATATTTGATTTTGAGAACAAAAGCATTTGTGATTTGATGCTAATTTAGAGTATTTTGATATTTGCTAAGAAAACGCTTGTAATCCTGAATATTATTTTTACCGCTAAAATTTAATATATCTACGGTTTATAAGTAAAAGAGCAGTACACGTCAAAGTAAGTCGCTTCTAACAAATGCAAAACAGGAGCTTAACAAGTAAACTACATGAAAAAAAACTAACCGTTCAAAGTTTGTTTTTGAATTATTCGAACATATTCTTTCATCAAGATTAGTAATTATTTGAATAAAGTTAATTTGCGCGACAAACTGACGCACTGGAAATGTCAGTCGTACCTCTTTTATAGAAAAACTTTATTATTTTTTAACTTTTTATTGGAAAATGAGGCTTAAATCCCCCAAAGAGAAATGCAAGACTGAGATAAGGCAAGGAATTGTTCTTTTAATACACTGCATAAAAATATGAAAATTGCTTATTTCTTTGCTGTTGTTTGTCAGTGCGACATCATTTATAGCATTGACAACATGTGACAAAACGCGAAGTTAATACAAGCTACAGGCCTCACAATCTTAGAAAGAGGGTGGTAAAAGGGGGGTAGTGATCACGCTTCACGGAAAATAAATACTCTTGACCAGCCTCTAAAAGTGCACCGAATTATAAAAAAGAGTTAGCAATACTCAAAGTATCTAAAAAACATTCAGCTTAGGACCAAATGTTAGACGTTCTTACAAGATTATAAAAAAGATGACATTTTATGTACATATGTAGAATTTTTGCTCATTTTTATCCAAACTGATACCAATATATATAAACATATATCACCAAAGGAAACTGATTCTCCATCAAAATAAACTAATTTTCGGGAAAAAAAACTTCTGCGAAAAATCTGAGTTCTTTTGTTATATTAGGGTAGAGTAGAGTTAAATTTTTTCCCTCTTTACGAGCCTCCTTCCTAGTTCGATCACATAATATTTGGTAATAACTAAATTTAATAATTTTGTTTCACCAATTTATCATATAACTAATCTAATTGTTGTAAAATATAAAGCACAGGCAAATAATGATATTCTGATCATGAACTGAACATTCATATCAGTACCAGTAAGGGGAGATACACCCTATAGGAGAGGGAGACGTGCGCGCGTGAAAAAAAGGCGGGAAAACAGGCCGTGCACGCATTTCCCTCTTGACCTTTGAAATCGACTATTATTTAAATGGTATTTTTAGTCTTTTAGTGTTTTCCGTTGTTTTTTGTAGCAAAACAAGCCGGACGCTGAAAAATTTTTGAATAACAAAATCTTGAGCCATATAACAACAAGTAAGTGCAGTTTTTCAGAGGTAAGCTCGGTAACTTGTAGCTTTTTCGAGTCAAACGAACTTGTTAAAATTGTTATATAAAAAGAATTTAGTTATCGAAAAGTCAATGAAAAGTGCTTGTTCTATAAAAATTGTTTTAGTTAAACTATTCAGATGACATGGTATTTTTACAAATATACATTTAAGTTCGAAAAAATTCGTTTTTTGTTACATCTATATAAGTTAAAACTTTTAGGTTTAAAAGAAATGTCGATACATTGACAGAAACTGGAAATAAACATTTCGCTTGTTTATTTTGAAATAAAGATAAAGTGCTTTCAGTTTTTGACTTCCTGCTCGTGGTTTAAAAGAAAGAAAACTTAAACAAAAATTGAGAGGAGGTATAATTCTTGATGAAATTTTTGAAAATCAGTTAAAAATTTTAAAAAAAATGTTTTCAAAGCTGTCACCTCGTCTTTCAATTGTTTAAGCCTAGGTGGAAAAATAAAGTTCATCGCTGTTTACGATGTAATTACGTGGATACTTCTTCTATAAAACATCGCTTTTGTTAAGAAACAGAGCATGTACAGTGCAATGTACGGCATCTATTACATACGCCTTGCACTCTCGTGACATAAATCTACACAAAACAACACTAGTGCAACCGGCTTGTAAATTCCTTAGAGGATTAGGTATCTTAGTGGTTTCTAGGTCGTTTACATAGTTTTGCTATCGAACAGTTTTCCAAGGCGATTAGGCAAAAATAGAGTTTAGAATGGGCCAATCAAATTTGAGGAAATTGTAATTATTATA
>JAOEHV020413061.1:0-10571 GCA_025447995.2 Isaurus tuberculatus | reverse complement strand
GTTACAGCAAAGGCAGCACCTTCTCCTCAATTATTTTTAAGACCCTGAGTGTTGGTCCGGCCGGGAATCGAACCCGAACCTCCCGCACAGCAGACTGGCGCCTTACCAACTGGGCTAACCAGGCGGCGGTTGTAGTACATACGGCGTTCTCAAAAAAGATCTATGTATTTGGATATTCCCATTAAAACTCCCGAATTTATTTTTACGTTCCTTGGAAATTTTCTTAGCATATCGGGAAAATCAACTTTTTTTTACCTTTTCTACAACTACTTCCTCATACTGGAAAAAAAAAACTCGTGCAATTATTTCTAAATCATTAGTTGATTTTTTAATGTATTTAAAGTTAAATGTGCGTTAACATTGCAGACGTGTAATTTGAGAAGACAACCTTCTTCTTAATCAGCTTCATATACAAACGGAAGACAAAAATGTACACCAAATTAGGTACAAATATTTTACCTTTTTGTATATCATTTAAAGCATCGACGTATTTCCAACACGGATTTTTCACGTTCGTGTCATAACGAGTCATATCCTGTGTTAATGCTTCTTTAGCAAAACATCTCCACGTTAATCGAACGTGTGATTTAGGTCTATCGTACCTGGCATACCATTCTGTTGGGCACGTGTTAGAGTTTATGCCTTTACAGTTACCCGTACATGATTGAGAGGCAATATTTTTACAATGCAGATCCATTTTCTGCTGCAAAGCTGTATTAAAACGAAAAAAGAAACAAAAGGATAAAAATGAAAATTTGAATATAAATGTTTGAACAGAGAGGGAGGTAAGAATATTGTAGGTAATTTTTATCCAAAGCGTTGTAAAATACTAAATAGAGCCACCTTAAGGGCGACGTAAGGCAAAATGACCTTTTAAGGAAACTTACAGTGAATTATGGACCGCAAGTAGATATTTTATAATAGATTTTTTAAACCTCCTACCTTGTCTAAGGGAGCACCACTCAACATCTCTCAATGAAGGATCACACACACATCTTCCGATAATCTCATCACATATTTCCCCACTGAGGCAAGGACGTTCACATAACCAATCTGTTTTGAATGTTGACAAAAAATATCATTAAAAGTTTTCTTAATCGCAGATATTTTATTTCTCGAAGACGTCTCTTCTACAAATTATTGTTTTAAAAAGTACCAAACCAATTCAGGGAACCTAATTAATTGCTGACTAGTAGCCATTGCAGGCGTCGGGAAGATTGGCGGGAAATGATGTGACCCGAGTAGTCATACCCTTCAAGGACCAAGACTCAGCAAATATAGTTAAGACGCAGTTGAAAGACCTTAGCATTAAGATCAAACCACAATCTAGCCCGTATTTGTCAGTCGGAAAATTGGCCAAGACCTTAATGAATGTGAGACCAAACCGCAGCTGGTTAATCAACAGTGCGTAGTGTACCAGTTTAAATGTAACCTGTGTGACACAGGGAGCTATGTTGGCTACACGCGCGGGCATTTAATGCTCGCGTGGACGGCCAAAAAAGAACATCATCTTCAGTACGCTGTCCCCGAGAACCTCCTTAGCTGTTTCAAAGTCCTCAAGAAATGCATGAACAAATTCGATTGTCTTGTCAACGAAATGTTTTACATCAAACAATTAACACCGAGTTTGAACGTGCAAACGGACTCTATCCGTGCTAAAGTATTTGTGTAGTCACCTCCGCTATGAAAATTAGTTATAACTCTTGAACTCGCATTTGTAATTTTATTCTCATTTGTACCCTTGATAATGGCTTCATGAGGTCGCCGAAACGTCGGGAGATTATATCGTTTGTTTTTACTTGTCTATGTATTGCTAATTAAAATGGGACTTTTATAGATAATGGTGGCTGTATCTCAAAATTTCTAGGGGCTAACAATGATAGAAAAATCCCCTCCCCTCCCTGGAGGAGGAACTCGGCATCATGGTTAAAATCTTCCTCCCCTCAGATAACAATCCAAGTTGATAGGAGGCAAACAAATTGCCTGTTTTCAAAAAGTGGTGAAATTTAAATTTGTTGAATACTTTCAAAAATGAAGTGCGCCAACGAGTTCTTTAAACACGTGGTTTAATCACTTCATCCTTTATCATTGCCGTAAATAGGTTAAGACGCTGAGTGTTTGGAGCTTTTTCTTCCCAGATCAACAGTTGCTAGAACTCGAAACGTCAGCTTCTCATACTCTACTTCACAAATCCTTAAACGCCATCTACAGCACAATAGAGCAAGGGGAGGTTGCTATCTTGTAGCTCTGGCATCATTTACCTTGAGTGCAATTCCGAATTTACCCAATTATTCAAAACGAGTGGTTTTTTCATAATCTGACGAAGATTTGATTAATTCAACGTAATTTTTTTTTTTTTGTTATTTTGCTTGTTTAAGACTTAAAAGCCAATATTTTTTATCTCGATTGATGTCTGGTAGAGATTCTGGATTTTCGAGAAAAATCGGGATCATCCGGTATAAATCAGGATGGTTGGACACTCTATATTTGTATCACTCGGACAAGAGCAGCAATTAATACTTTGGTTTCTTATGTTACCTTGAATCGCTCTATGTTGTTGTGTTTTTGTACCATTTTCCCTTAAATCGTATTGAACTGTTTGAAATCGCAGTAAGCGGCGGCTTAAAGGAACCGGAGTAAAACTGAAACATGCTAGCGAAATTGGTTTTTTAGATTGGGTTCCTGTACTCTTTCGTAAACTCGCTAGGGTTAAGATAAGGGATTTCAGTAGCGGATCCAAGGGGGGGGGGCCTAGGGGGCATGTGCCCCACCCCCACCCCTTTTGGGATTTTTTTTTTTACAAAAATACCACGTATTCTATTTATTTAAACTCTTTATTTGAAGAAAGTTTACGAGCAAGAAATTATTCTTAAATGAGTACGAAATTTGTCTCAAAATGCTGGAAATGGCCATTTTAGAGACCCAAATTTTCAAAAATTTATGGGGGGCGGGGGGTCATGCCCCCAGAAAACTGGCGCCTTCGACGCTCGGTCTGCTCTCCCCCCTTTTCACATTCCTGGATCCGCCCCTGGATTTATATCATTTCATTCTTCGGTCACATTTAACTCTTTCTCAGCTGCTACAAGTGTCACTTCTACTGGATTACTGAAAACAACTCTCTCTAACCCACAGTGACATTTATCACAAAACTCCAACCTGCGTCTGTATAAATATAGGGAGTGCCACTCCTTCTGCAACTCTCTCAAAAGGACTGTTTCCAGAGTATACTAATAAACTTAATCGTGCCTCAATCTCCTTGTTGCAGAATACTTGCCTCCATTAACAAACGCCTCTACATCATCTGGCCTAAAGGACGAAGATCCAGTAAAAGCTTCATTTGTCTTGTTACCAGTAGGAATTGAGAAGGTTCGGTCCTCATATTCCATATCGATGTCTACACTGGGAGTATCGAGGTCAAGAATTAATTCATTATTACCAAATACTAACAGTCCATTGGACTGCCACTGTATCGCCCAAGAACTCCATTCAGGTTTCATCATGAACTTTTGCATTTTTAATGAAGGATTATCAGTGTTCAAACCAAAGATAAATGAGTCAATACTGTTGACAGTTACTTCACTTTCTCCTGCATCAACTGTGAAAAGACATAAAATAGTAAGCTGTTACTGTTAGTGACATTGCAGTTGTGATAAATAATTCGAAAAAACAATCATCAAAGCTAGATTGTTTTAAAAATTACTGGTACTATGTGTAGGCGAGTTGGTTATGTAGCTAATCGAATGAGGCCGAGTCAAATATCGAAAAAAATCACGCGTGTTTTGGCCTAATTCGAATTAATTGCCCGACCGCAGGGAGGACAATTCTTCCAGAATTTGGCCAAAAGACAAATGATTTTTTTCGAAATTTTGACGAGAACTCATTCGATTACATTTTAATAATATAACAGACGAATTAGCCATAGTTCAGACCTGGGGTTTTCGCTTCTGGAGTCGCAAAATTTCTTCTGTAAATACGACATCTTGATTTTTACTCGCGTGACGAACTAGTTCCCATGGATAATTTGTAATTGCACATGTGAAATTTCAAACGAGGTGCAATTACAGATAAAGCGAGGACCGAATTCCGTCTACAGTTTGTCTGTTATATTATCAAGCATGTAATTTCAACAATTCTAGGAAATGTTTAATCATCGCCCATCGCCGCAAGTAGAGTACAGGCCCGTACGCAGGAGGGATGCGCGGGGTACGCACGCATCCCCCCCCCCCGTCCAACGGCCATAAAGGTCCGCAAAAAGCCACTCGATTATTAAAGTAATGAATAGATATATATGTTAGATACAATAACTTCGGCGTTTTAGATTCCGCCATGAGCTCACATTTTCATTAACCGTTGAGATAACCATGAATAATATTTGCTTATGAAAACTAAAGGCAATGTGTCCAGCACAAAGAACTTTTTTTCTCTTACTTTTCAAAGCCTTTTTAAGGAGAGGAAAATGCATCCGAGAGTTGGGGGGGGGGGAGTGGTCCCAAAACATTTTGATCGCATCCCCCCAGCCAAATTCCTGCGTACGGGCCTGGAGTAGGAAGCTAACATTCAGAGCGTTGGCGCTTCGCCAATGCAACACAAGGGCTAACGTTTGAAACGTCAGCTTCCCACTAAAGCACCTAAAGAACTCAGTTGGCTTTCTCGTAAACTTATATCGGCGTTATAAACACTAGTTAAACAAAGCTTAACATTCAGAAGTTTTACGTTTTCTAAGGTGAATTACAAAATAAAAAGAAACTTTAAAAGATTTTAAAAGGTAAAATACTTTGAGAGTTTCCTCAGTCGAAACAAATACACTACACTTAAAAACGTCATTTACGAAAAGAAAGAGATCAAATCTTCGAATTTTGGAGCTCAACAGACCTAGCTCCTAGATTTGCCTTGATGTAGTAGTACTAGTCTTGTACACTGATGACCAACAGTCTTACTTCAACAGTCACGCAATCCTTGAGTGAGTTATTATTCCGCCATTTTGTTTTTGTGGTGTTAGAGCTCTGTACTAATACAAGGCGATTCTCGCTTGGCTGGCTTGGAAGTAAATTACGCAATAGTGGCTTGTAACCCTTATAGCATATGTTGTAGGGCTTCAAACCTTTTATTTACTGCTAAGCAGGTGATCTGGAGCAAGCGCTCGACCAATCGCAACCGGCGAAAGTAGCGTTGCTCTCGATTTAACAAATAGATTCCATGTTAGCGTGCGTCTGTTCAGTAATAGATCACAGATGACGTCAAACTGTGGTAAGAACAAAAAAGTGGCACACGAGGCGTTAGCCGAGCTTGTCACTGATGTTCTTACCACAGTTTGACGTTATCTGTGATCTGTTACTGAACAGACGCACAAAAACATGGAATCTATTTGTTTTATATAATAACAACATCAATCGTGACGTCAATCGTGCGTCTGTTCTCTAATAAATCATAGGTGAGAACCAATCAAAACGCGAGAATAACTTGGCTTATTATATATATAAACACATTTAGACCACCTTGCCATATAACAGGAAAGAATAAGCAACAGTACAACAAGTCACAAAACGAGTGAAAGCGGCAAAAAAGTTTTACACTTCAAAACAACTTAAATAACACCGAAACACTTATTATTTTTTTTCCTTTTTAAATATTTATAATGCATGAACACATTTCTTAACTACAAATTAAGTCTCAACTAACTACGCTGGACACTATTTATTTGGTAATTATTGAAAAAAAGACATAAATTATTAGATTAAAGTCTCGAGTTTTCAGCAATCTTTTTTTTACGAATACGAAAAAAAGTTGATTACTTTCTTTAACGTCTTTACGCGCAGGGTGTGGTTGCCAAGTCTCCCGATCCCCTTGCTTTGCTATAAGCGCTTGACGGCGCAGCTTTGGGTGTGATTAGAGGAATTTCGGATAACCCAGAGAAAAAACCTCGGAGTCAGATTTAGATTGACAAATCTCAGCCTATATGTGAACCTTAGGATTCGAACTCGGATCCATAGAAGTCGGAGGCATGAGGGATAACCATGCACAAAGCCAAAGTGACATGATAGAACGTCTAGGACGAAACACACTATTTAACAATAACGTGATTTACGTAAATCATGAACTAAACACTAGGATTATCACTCAGTTCACTAAAATTTATGGTACTCAGATTCAAAAATTTATAAAAGAATAAAAGCACTCATTTGTCGATTTTAAATATACGAGTGACAAGTCTTCTAAGATAGATAACGAAAAGGTTGTCACGAAAGAAGCTTTGGCTACTCTAGAAAACATGGTAACCTTTTATCTTATAGAAATTATAACTTACGTTTTTTCCAAATTCTGTCGGTGAAGCCCCCAAAGAGAAAATTGTCTTTTCTTATCAAAATAAGAGTTCCGTGCTTGGTACATCTTTGAAAAAACAGCTTATGATTCCAGCCATGTTTCGTTGCTTGGTAACATGGAATCCAAACACCACCTCCAGCATTTTTCTGTGGTAATATACTATTGAGAAAGTCTTGGTATGCACCAATGTGGGAAATAACAGCTGACTTGATTCCTGTTAGGCGTAAGAGAGTAATTCTAATATGAAAAAGAACTGAATTAATGCAGAAAAAATATTGAACAAAAAATGCGTGAGTGAGATTTTAATTGCTTGGATATACAACAGCATCGAGAGGTCCTAATCTGATTGTTGCGGATAAGAATGAAAGAGATGATTTTGGTGTATAACATGGAGTGCCCACAACAAGTCAAGATAACAGCGAAAAAGGATGAAAAACAAACGAAATTTAGAGGTGGTGCGCTTGAATTACGGGAAATAAGACCTGGCTTCAAGATATAATTTATACCAGTTCTAACTGGAGTTTCTAGTTGAAGTGTAAGATAAAAGTTTATGGTCTCGATAGATTACTGGAAGGTGAAGAAAAAGCAAGCAGAAAGGATTTTGAAGTGACGCAGAAAAGTTATTGATGAGCAGCAAAACGATAAGTCGAAAACCATTATCTGGATCCAATGAAATCGACAACGTGTATTGAAAGGATAATTGTACCAGGTGGTCTCTTTCATATGGGCTCGGATCAAAAAATTGTTTCTTAATATAATATAATTTCAATAATATTATTACTAACGACGCTACGATAACAACTACTAAGGATTTATACATAATGTTTGTTACAAACATTAAAGATACATTTATTAAGAGGAAAGGTAAAGCTCCTAAACTTGTTCTACAGGAACTCACCTTTCACATAACCGGGCTGTGTTTTTGGAGATGTTTTACAATATAAGTTTTTGCTGAATCTGATGCTGCGTATTGAGGTTACTTTTTTAAATCCATCTCCAGCGACAAACTCAAATATAACCTAAAATATCGAGAAAAATTGTGGCATTACTTGTAATTTAAATAACTTATGGTAAAATTAACAAATAGATTCCATGTTTTTGTGCATCTGTTCAGTAATAGATCACAGATGACGTCAAACTGTGGTAAGAACAAAAAAGTGAAATAATAAAAAATAAACTTTATTTTTTTACTTTGTAATGGTGACGTCAATCGTGCGTCTGTACTCTAATAGATCATAGGTAAGAACCAATCAAAACGCAAGAATAACTTGGCTTATTATATAAACCCAAATAATGACCATGACTACGAACACGGCTAACTAAGCGACCACAGAAAAGTTTATAACGGTTATCGTGACCGTTAATAATGGTGGCATGACATAAACAAGATTATCGGCCGTTTTTATGCTAGGGACGTTAAAGTCGTCCGAGACGTTAAAGTTGTCTGAAGACGACTTTAACGTCTAGTATAAAAACGGAAAATATGACAGACGCATTTAACGTCTGACGACTTTATCGTCTGCTTCTATGTGCGTCTAGAAGACGCATTTAGCAGATGACTTTAACGTCTACGACGTTAAATGCGTCTAGCATAAATACGGGACGCCATAAATCGGACTCATTTATGCCATTCAACTGGTGTCCGGTGACTTCCGAGAATAAAGCCCAGTTTTTTTAAGAAAAATTCGCTGCATTTCAATAAAGCCGTCTACTTTTCTACGTCCCGTTTTTACACCAGACAACTTATTTATTTATTTTATTTATTTATTTATTTTATTTATGAAGATTCCAGATAGCAACACTAGGGAGAAACAACAATAGGACACGGGGTCCCTTACAAAAGTTGAAACTCCTATGGTCGGCATTAGGCAACGGGGAAAAAATAAATAACAATAAAAATTTTAAAAAATCCCTATTTAACATATATAAAATATATAAAGTAACATTGCATAAAATAGATAATTAACAAAAGAGATCATAATCTTGACCGTAACCATGACCGTGACTTCGACCGTGACGTCGACCGTGACTGTGACCATGATCAAAACCGTGACCACTTTGACTGTAGCATGCCCACGATCATGACAAGGACTGTTACTGCTACCATGATCATTGGCGTGGCTGTGACAATGACCATAAACATTGCCGTGACTGTGACAATGACCATAAACATTGCCACGACTGTGACAATGACCATAAACATTGCCGTGACTGTGACAATGATCATAAACATTGCCGTGACTGTGACAATGACCATAAACATTGCCACGACTGTGACAATGACCATAAACATTGCCGTGACTGTGACAATGACCATAAACATTGCCACGACTGTGACCGCAACCGTGACAATTACCATAACTGTGATTTGTACTAAAGAAATGCAACAACTTTGACCGAAACCATGAAATTCAACCGTGACTGTACTCATGGCAAGGACTGTGGCTGCTATCAAGATTACAATCATGAACATGTCTGTGACCAGGACTGTGGCTGTAACCATGACTATATTGATTTTTTTTTTAAAAAAATTATTGAGGTGATTTGGCGAGTTTTTAATTGATTTCATCAACCCTAATCGAGCTGTTTAATCGTTGCTATAAACAGAGTATGAAGCTGGAGCGTTAGCCCCTTGTCAGAGTAACATGACCATATCGGTCATAGTATGTGAAACTTTCCATAAATGTAACCGTAATAAAAACCATGAATCTAAACTTGAAAGTTAGCGTGCAAATAACCGTGGTATACCTCGAACATGACGATGACCATAAAAATCAAAAGTGACAACAAAAATAATTTGTGTACCTTGTTACTGCGATCATTTCGAAGTAATAAAGTCACAGAATGCCATTTTCCTGTCTCAATCCTGTCGTTAGCGGCCATTCTCCACGCTAACCTCGTTTCTTCACCAGGGTTGCTGATGAAAACATTCAAGCGACCAATGTTTTGGGTTTCAAAGAGATATTGGAAATTAAGGCAGTTAAAATTGTTAATAATTTGGGGACTTTCTAACTGAGCGACACTTCCTTTGGTCATCGGATAGAGAGTTTTCGTTTGAACAATCATTGTCTCTGAAAGCGAAACTGAGAAAAAAGAAAACATACGTTAGTATGAAACTACTATTAGTAATAACTTTGCACCAGTACTCCACTTTCACAAACACAAAAGGTTCGGGATTTACCACTGCCACATTTTCGCTAGACCCTAATACCCATGCGCACACGTTTTATCCACGAAGTTGACAGCCATGAACAGCTTTTTCGCCGCTATTGGGGCCCTTGAAGGGAACCTCCTCTCTAAAACATTCTTAGGAATAATTGATATTTCTTACTCTTCATTTATATCTTTACACCAAAACTGATAATTATACGTATTGGGTAAGAATTGACTAATTTGATTTGAACGTTTTTGTATATGAACGTGGCCTTCTTGATCGTGGATTAACTTGGATGCAGTGCCAGTCTCTACACTCGTTCCTTCCCATTGTATCAATAAAGAGGAGAGACTGGCACTGCAACCAAGTTACATCATATTCAAGATGGCCGCGTACACACAAAAAAGTTTAAATCAAGTATGAAAGTTTTCAAAGTGTCTATATGGAGACTTTTTTTCTCGATTTTAATATCTCTAGAATGCGCAGACAAGTGTTCTAAAAAAACATTTTCGAATACGTCACATTTTCGCCACAAAATTGAGCTTTAAAGTTCCCGCGCCGGCCACGCCCAACGAAGATGATCGGGAGTTGCTAAGTCTGGGTCCAGAACCGGGCCGTGACGTCACTTCCGGAAGTGTCTACTCTTCCCGCCATTTTGTTTTAGTATTTTATTGTATTTCTATACAAAACCGATCATTTTTTGGATTAAACAAATTGAATAATGATCGGGTTTGTATTGGAACACATTGAAACACTAAAATGAAGAGTCGACAATTCCTAAAGTGACGTCATTGCCTGTTCTGGACCCACGCTTAGCAGCTCCCTGTCATCTTCGTTCGAAGTGGCCAGCGCGGGAAATTTAAAGCTTGATTTTGTGGCAAAAATGTGACGTAATCAAATTTTTTTTTTAGATTACTTGTCTGCGCATTCTAGAGATATCAAAATCGAAAAAAGAAAATTTCGCCATATATACACTTTAAAGTGCTACTACGATGAAATTTTGATGTCTTGTTTGTCAAAAAAATTCATTTATGTCAGCCCATTAAGGATGACTTTAACTTAATATTTTATTGAAATAAAGATTTTCACCCTGCAA
>JAOEHV020412861.1:0-10573 GCA_025447995.2 Isaurus tuberculatus | reverse complement strand
GACTCAAATTTCCAAAAATTTCTGGGGGGGGGGCATGCCCCCAGACCCCCCCTAGAAAACTCGCGCCTTTGGCGTTCAATGTGCCCCCCCCCTTTTCAAATTCCTGGATCCGCCCCTGTTAGGTACAGTGAACCTGAGGAGGACGGAGACCACACCTGACAAGCATATGTTATGTGAGAGCGAACAAGGCACACGTACAGAGTACGTTGAATATCAAGAGGTAGATCGCAAGAACAGTTTCTACGGAGGAAACTAAGCATTTTATTAGCCTTAGCAATGATAGAGTTAATATGCGTTGCCCAATGTAAATCCTTAGAGACCAGAATACCAAGGTCGCGTGAAACACCAACAGTTTTAAGTTCTACATCATTCAAAAAATAGGATCTAACGATACTATTGCGCTTGAGAGAGATACGAAGATTCTCACACTTCGCAGGTTGGAAGGAAAGGTCGCTATGCAAAGCCCGGTTAGAAATGCTTTGTATAGATTGAGTTGCAAATGAGTAATATCATCTAGGGAGCGAATGATATTATAACATTTCGTATCGTCAGCAAAAATCGCTATATGAGAAAAGGAAAGGCAATCCGGAAGGTTTGATTGATTTGCAAAGGTGGATTGAAGAAGATAAAGCACGGCAATTGGGTAAGAATCTCACCAAACACTTATATCGTCATGAAACCTTTTTCAAAACTTTCAAAGCTTTTTAATTTACATAACCAAGATGTTGCTATTAATCAAAACATAAAAGTGCATGAGAATGAGCTAAAGAGATTAGGGAAATTCAACATTTTGCTGGGTCTCTTTTTCACTTTTTACTCTCGGATTCACACTGGCGGTTGAAAATCGAATTCGCAACTTGCTAAACTTAGAAAACATAATTTTTCAATAACTACGATTTTAACTACACTTAATAACTAAACTTTGGTTCTCGCCGCACTGTAACTCTCTTTTTATTATCTGAGAACCAATAGGCTCTTTGCAGCTAGCGGTCACATGACACAAAATACGCCAAACTGGAATGCAAAGGAATGTGCCAGACTCCAAAACAAAACACAATAAACTAGAAAAGTGTGATTTTTCTTTGTTTTAAATTTCCCAGTGGAGTCTGGCACATTCTTTTACATTCCAATTTGGCGTATTTTGTACCATGTGACCTCTAGCTGCAAAGGGCCTATTGGCATTGATACACTTCGGAAAAACCGTTCAGTAGATTACCTTTGCTAATTGTGTATTATTAATTTTGAAGGAAATAGAATGACTAAAGTTCTTAAACCTTGATCTAGTCTCAGTTGATAGGCAAAATTATTGTTGCACTATCAAATATGAGACTAAGTTATTTTCATTGAGTGCCTTCCACAAAGCTTTGTGTTTGTGTATAAGAATCACTCTTCTTCGTGATTTTAGATTAGGAAAGTCTTAGTAAATCAATGCTTTTTGCGTTTATGTAACACGCTAGACTTTAGAATACCCCGACACTGCCTTTAATGACATGAGAGTTTATTCTGCGCATTCCTCGTTCTATAAAAGCAAATGCGCAGAATTGTATTAACGACAATGTCGGGGTATTCTAAAGTTGCTCCATGTAACAACAAAACCAAATAAGCACTGCGGAGGACAGAAGGCAAAAAGCGGGTGAACCTGGTTAATTGTTTATTTTGTTAATCTTTTAACCGTTTTTAAGGAATATACAATGCCAACATGTTTGTAATAGTAACAATATGTAGGAGCTCAAATTCTTACCTCAACAGGATCGATTCTGGGTAAACTTAGTTGTATTCGAGGAGCTTTGTATTTTTCTTTTAAGCAGTGCAGGTCGCCATTTTGACAGTTCGTGTTTAGCTTGTCGTCTAAATTGCTTGTTCTTGAGGGTTCCTTTGTACATTGCAATGGTACCGAAAGCAGAATTATACATACAATCACATCACTTACAAGCTTCGTAGCTGTAAACATGTTTTACGGTAGCTTTACTTTGAAAGAAAGTTCGGTAAAAAAAATCAATGATAAACACAAAAAAACAGCTTCATTATTAATACTACTAGTGACAGGTAGCGGGTTGGTACCAGATGAATAAGAATAGAGTCTCTTGGCTCTGATGATGGCCTAAACAAATGCAAATTCATGGAAGTAGAAATGGAAATTCGACAAGCTAAGTTTCAAGTCTTTTTTCAATGGTATATTACGGCTACTGCATGCGGTTTTGATCTAACTGGTCTTGTGCCTTACATAGGAAGGTATGCATAACTGAACTTACTTCATACCCGTTCAAGATGTTAAACAGCATTATTACCTGGGGTAATCGTTTAAATCATGAATATCATTATACATCCAATATACATATGATTATAAATAATAATTATAACAACAACAACAATAACAGCAACAACAACAATAACAATAATGATAATGATGATAATAAAAATAATAATAATGTTTGAAATTATTATTATAATTATTAGTAATTACTCTTAGAGTAAAAGTCCTAAATGTATGGCTCATTAGCTCAACGTTTTCCTTTGGTTTTGTTTTCCATGTACTTTTTTGGGGGAAAAAATTGTTTACACACTTCGAGTGCGTGTTGCAAAAAAAATAGCGGTACTTAAAAACGTGCAACTCCGTGTTTTAGCTTTTCTTATTTTCTTTAAACACAGTTTCAAAGTTTCAAGCAATAAAAAAAGCAAGCAAATAAAGCAGAACCTTCTTACTGTTAAATAATTCAGTCAAACCCAAACCTCACTAGGTGCGCCCTTATTGGTCAAAAACTATGAAACAAATTATGAGGGGTTATAAAGTAACTAAATAAATATGACTAGCATTGTTAGTAATCAAACACATCTGGTTTGTTATACAGATTTTAAACTCCTGAAAAACCAAAATGTTTTCTTTCTTTAAATGTGGCTTACAAGTCATTGTGCCTTTCATTTAAAACCCTTTCAGCCCAAGCAAATTTATCAGCATCTATCTTCTCCTTACAATATCAATACAAAATCAGTTGTTTTGTTAGGAGAAATAAGGAGCTGATTGCACACAGCAGTCTCTCCAAGATGAATTACATATTTCTCCCAACTTGTTTAGAAGGAAAGTATGGAGCCAGGTTAAGAGACCTTAGCAACACATCACATGCCGTGTTTGAAATTAGTAATAGAAAAAAAGCAAAAGGCTGAAACACCTGCAGAAACAGACCATGGTCGCTAATGCATGGAGAAACATTGCAATGATGCAAAACAAAAAACGTTTTTGTTAAAACTTCGCAAAAGAGACCAACAAGACAAGCCATTCAGGTCTTCATTCGCAATTTTTCTTTAGATATTCAGAAACGATCGCGGCGAAAAAAGGAAAAGGAAGAAAAAAGTAATAAGACTAAAACATATTTTGAAGACTGACTTAGAAACACGCGAAGCAGAGCTCCGGCTATCTTCGTTAACTTTTAAACAGTCCCCGTCTTCTTTCTTTTAATTTTAGCTTCTCCTCATTCAGCCCGATTATTTGTTAGAAATTGCTTCGAAGGCTAACGAAAGTGTGTTCTGTTAAATTTTTCATATCAACATATAAATCCCATTGACTCTTATTCAGGGGGAGTACGAGATTCTCGTCCGCTTAACACTACGGAAACCGGGGAAAAGCACCGGCCCCATTGGCCACTGGGCACGGAAAAAGGTTTGTTGTTTTTTACATTCATCAGTTGCGAGGGAACGTCTTTATAAAGTTGCACTCACTTTGATGGAAATCCAAACTAAAGCTAGCTAAGCTAAATTATTTTCCGAGCCTAGAGGCCCATGGGGCCGGCGCTTATCTCCACCTGTAGTGTTAAGCGGATGAGAGTCTTTGACTGCCCCTATGGACGGGACACTAATCCATCGCAGGTTAGCTCACAGCCGAAGCTGGTACTCATTTACCGACCTCGTAAGTATGGAAAGCTGAGTAAGCTTTGGCGGAAAAGAAGGTCACACAAATTAAATGTTTAAATTTCGGCTCATCCAAGGAATCGAACCTGGGATCTTGTGGTTGGAAAGCATAGATCGAAAAGTAACAGATTAATACTAATCAAAAAGTCCCTTTGTAACATCAGTTTTAGTTTTTGAGTTTATTCAATTAATTTTTCTCGTATGAAACAACAACTTTTAAGAAAAATATCTTATTTATAGCGTATGATGTACTTATTAGTGGGCAGAATTACACATGTAAAACTACCTACCATTCGTAGTTATTTAATGAGCTATTCAGGAACTCAATTGAATAGTTCTCGCAAATTTTGTTGAAATTTTAAAAAACAATAATTAAAAATCTTACTGAACAATAGGAGAACTCAATGAATTAAATATTATATATATATAACAGTGTTTTTATTGCATATAATTGTTTTGTATTGCGTATAGAAAATTAGTATGTAAACTATTCAAAGTCAGCTTGGTGGTGCTAGTTCAGCTAACAGTTATATTCACATTTTAGATTTCCGAAAACGTCCAAGAAGTTTCTGCCCATGAGCATGAAGAATGAACGATAAGTTATCAGGAAAAGAAGAAGACAGAGATATATAAGTGACGAGTGTTTGCAAATGATTTTTTAAGCCACAATTTGTTTTACCGTATTGCAAACGTTTGAAATATTTATTCGTGTACTGAACACTAATGAAATACTTCACACGAGCTGGTGTGAAAAGTAGAATCTGAGACTGAATACGAAGAGTTGTTTTGCAGGACTGAATTACTAGGGCGAAGCAATGGTAAAATCTTTGGATGCGTTGTGGTGAACAAAGAAAGATTTGTTGTAAAACTGTTCGTGGAAATAATACTGACCATAATATGAACCGAAAATAGTAAGGCTGTGAGAGAGAATAGATGATTCATTAGTTGCCGCTGGTAAGTAGGCCCTGCGTTATGTACTAACGTTGATCCGTCAAAAGGGTAACAGTGATTAAACTTAAAAAATCTATTCTCGCTATATCTAAAATCAATTAAATGCTGTCGTCCACGATTGAAATCTGTCCGTTTTGTTGTACAACTAAAGGAATGTCAATCATTTGTAACTTCTCGCTATATACTTAAAATCTATTCTTTGCCGCCGTCCAAAACTGAAATCTGACCGTTTTGTTAAACAATTAAAGGAATGTACATAATTTATAACGTCTCGCTATATTTAATTTTTTTTTTGCTATCATTCACGATTGTAACCTATTCGTTTTGTTGAACAACAAACTTAAAGGTATGAACATCATTTGTAACTTCTCGCTATACTTAAAATCTGTTCTCACTATTTCAAAAATCCTATTCTTTTCTGCGGTCTACGACTGAAACCTATTCGTTTCACTGTACAACTAAAAGTATGTACATCATTGGTATTTAAAATTAAATCTATTCCTTGCTGCCATCCACGATTGAAATCTGTCCGTTTTGTTGAACAACTAAAGGTATGCACATCATTTGTAACTTCTCGTGAACAACCCTTGAAACAGCTCTCATTCCATCATCATCTAAGCTCTGTAACAGTGACGTCACAGCATTCAAAACGTGTCTCTCAGGAGGCTTTGATTGTGAATTCTCAGTTTCAAATTTATTTTCTTCCTCAACGTCTTTCTTATAGCATTCCTCCACTTGATCTAACTTGATACTTTGTGTATGTAGCTTCAAATGGTCCAGTATGTGTGAGTATTTATCTCGTTTGTCCTCATGTAGCCAGTTCAATCCTCTTCTCCAAGCTTTAAGTGTAGAAATGCCGTCACCATTTACGTTAACCCAGCTTGTAGCTAACCATTTTTCTCCCTTCTTAACCTGTAAAAACAAATGGATTGTTAAAGATATTTTATAGCAAATGAGTTGCTGAACCTTTCGAATCAAACATACATCTTACTTTTATATGCAACATATATTCAGGGACTCGTATCAAGGGAAATTGAAGGAATCTAAAGGTAAATCCTTTTACGAGCCTAGTGGCTCGTGGGGCCGGCGCTAATGTCCGAATTCTGTAGTGTTAAGCGGATGAGAGTCCTTGACTCCCCCTGGACGGGACACTAATTCATCGCAGGTTAGCTCCCAGTCGAAGCTGGTACTTATTTACCGACCTCGTAAGGAGGGAAAGCTGAGTAAGCTTTGGCGGAAAAGAAGGTCACAAAAATGTTCAAATTTCGGCAGAGCCGAGGAATCGAACGTGGGACCTGGTGGTTGGAAGGCAGAGATCTTACCAACTGCGCCAACCACGCCGCCATTTGAAGGACTCTTGCCATCTAACATTTTTTTGCAGAATATTGTATTTTCGAATGAAGGAAAGAAAGTATTTTTAGAAAGGGATAATTTTTTTAAAATTTTACTTGCTTGAAAAAGTGTTTGGTGATTACTAAAACTATAGATACTTACAGCAATTTTAGAGACTCTAAACTAAAAATCTTTGCATCTTAATAATTATTTTAACTGTTATCATCATATTACTCTAATATCATTATTCTTACTTTTTGATATTGTAATTATTATTAATATTATATTAATGTTATTATCAAATTTCCTGTAGACGTATCTCGGACCTTCACCAATCGTTGGATTGTTTTAGCCGTTCCAACCAAAATACCCACCGTGGTCCTTGAAATTACGACTGGAGCTGATTTTGAGATAATGCGGAAACCAAGCACGGTTAGGCAATTTTACAACCCTCTTCATTTATTTATTGTAGTTAAACAGTTTACTTTTATTTTAGATCCTTAAACCATCTATGCTGATGGTATCATTTCTGTAAGCAAGAGGAAATGTTATCATCGCCCATTGCACTTCGCATAAGCGTTATGGACCACACTAATGTACTTATGAGTTTCTCAAATTACCAACTCTTTTTTATCTTTAAAATAACCGCTTTTTTCAATAATAAATAAGGAAAAACGTTTACCATTAAGATGTACGATTTTGCAGGTAGACAGGTTGTTTAGCATTATAAGACAAAAAAAAAATTAAACTTAAATATTTTGAATTTATAGCATTGTTTGAATATCAAACCTCGCAGTGACCATAATAAGCTCTGCGATCCATTATTCCAGTCCAGCGTCCATCAACCGTTGAGTGGTGATTATACCATAGTAATGCGGTTCCCTTCTTGGGCTTGATAACAAGACCTGTAGTCGGGCAATATTCCAATGTATTGCAACGTTCTTCTTGACGCTTGGCCCATATCTATAATTACATTAAGACGTTTTTAATAGATTTATCCAGCCAATTCACATGCTCGTCCTTTTTTCGATTAACCAAATATCTTGAGACAAGAGAAGATGAAGAACAAGAAGAACAAAAAACGAAATAAATAAAGGAAGATGATGAGGAAAAAGAAAGAGGATTTGAGATGTTAAATAAAAGTATAAAAGAATTTATTCTTTTTGTTAGGAAAGCTAAATTTAAATCCTTTTTCCAAGCCTAGATGCTTATATCTCCAATCCCCCCTGGACGTGTCAATAATTCAATCAATAATTTGATATAAGTTTTTCCTTCAATCTGGCCTTGGAAAGTCTTAATGGATAGAGTTTTTAATTCTATATCTAGCGAATTCCAAACCTTTGCTCCAGCAAATTTTATGTTGAAAATGCCATAGTTAGTTCTTTCAGTTGGAATTGCATATGCGTGCCTAGCAGGAAAACCCTAAAAGTGGCAATGTTTCAGTCTGATTTGAGCCTGCCAAAAAATATTTACCTCGTATTCGTTGTAGTACATAAAGAATTCTCCGTGTATTTTCTTTGCTTTCCCAACTATCCACCACTGACCATGTATTGATGTCCCCCCTGACACACGACCCACGTACTTTATCAGGGTGTCTTTCATTTTACCTTTTTTGTACCTTTTCTTGAACTTCACAATACTTTCTGTTATAATGCTGTTTGTTAACTCGAACTCGCCTCCTTCGTCTATTCCATTTCCAACAAGAACTTTGTTTGCGCCCTCAAACTTAAAGATCAGCTGAACATCAAATCTGGTTTTGCTTCCGGTTGTTTTAGCATAAGTGAAGTACCCTGACCAGTTGCCCGAGTTCCTCATTAGATCTTCCTAAAATGGCGTTTATTTAGTGAGTAATTTATTCAAGTTGTTTTTATACTATCAAAGGAAAGTATAACAGCAGCTAAGATTTTAGGGGAAGCTTACATGATACAGCAGCGACTTTCTTGCGAGAGCAAATTTATCTAGGTTCCTCTCGCAACTCTTTGTTTAAATGGTACACTACTCGAAAATATGAAACCGGAACAGAACATTCCTGCGGTAGTACAATACGGTTCTTGTACTGGCACGAAAACTTCATGCAGACAAAATCTCGAGCCAGAGCGAGTTTTCTCATGTAAACTTCCCCCATCGCTAAAAAACACAGATACTTCCCGTAAGATAAAAGGTTCAGAGTGAGCCGGAATTTCTTGGCTAGTAAGTTGGCATTAATCTTATTAGTATAAGTTCTAGCCTCATGAAAGCTGAGAAATTGATTGAATATCAAATATTCCAGCTACAATAAATGATGAATTTCTGCTTTGTGATGACGTCGTGGTGACGTCCCAAGTTTGCCTTTTTTGTTCTTTACTTCTGCCTCTGAAGCATTTTGCAAATTATTCATACTCTTTTTTGTAACACTTTATCTTACGACCCCATCGGTTTCTTCGATAAGTCGTTTCATTGTACTTACGTCCATATGTGATGAAGTTATCGGTTGGTATAAACAGCGTACGTGACCTTCAGTTCATGTAATCGTTTTTATATAACGATAACGTTAATCCGTTTTTAATGCGTTTTATTCTATTTTGCCGAGCCTGACAAGACGCAAATATAATGCTAAAAGTGCATATCCGCAATCTCATAAGTAACAGCAACAACTCCAATGATACGTTACTAGTATTTAAGTTGAAATTCACGTGGACAAAAACCAACGAGGAAAGGAAGCTTCTAATTTAAAACTGGGATCCAACTTCCCTACCGCGTTAAAAACCAAATATTCAAATTATTGCAGATACTTAAAAAAGGGCTTTTCGACTTGCGGTTACCATGGTACCCATGTTTTCCTTCCTTACATTTAATACTCATTAAACTTTTGTGATGAAATTCGAAGAAACTCCAATAGAGATCAAAGTAAAACAAGTTTGGGCAAATAGCCTCGTCTTCCAGCGCAGGTAGCGTTGAAAATCAGCGATATCACAGCATCGTTTATTTCTATCTAGCCTCCATGAGATCTCTTTTAATCTTTTCTTTCTAACAGCCAAACTCTTTCAAAGACTCAACAGGTGAAGAAGTGAAAACCATAAAGTAAAAGAAAAATCACTTACCTCGTAATGGCTGTTAGCCAAAGGGAAGGCGATCTCGCCACCGTCCTCCACGTCTGACAAGAAGTACGTGATAGTAATGAATCTACACAGTCGACACTCGCTGTAGTCGCCATAGAGACAGCAATGAACTTTCTCAAAGAACGGTTCCGAGTCTTGCTGATAATAATGATATGTTCCTTCTTTAAACTTCCGTATTTGCAACGGTTCGCTCTCTTCCAAGATTTCTTTTGGTAAGCGAGTGATCTGCTGAACTCTGAAGTTAAAGAACACATGTAGAAATCTATGATCCGAAACTTTGCATCACATAAAGCAGCGTGTTCTCAGTTGTTTATGAATCGAACCTCAGTTATCTTTACATAAATATGTAATTAAAGGCGCTCGAGTTTATTTCAAAATGTTTTTGTTAGTTGTTTCTCAGCGTTTTTTTCTTTTTTTATTAATTCGAAACTCAGCTTTTTCTTAATCACGTTAACGTTACTAGGAGGTTAAAACTTACAGTTTTTTTCTTTTTGAAACACCTCGGGATTCATCTACCCTTAGTGCAATAGTTGCTCAAAAAATTGTCTTAACCTTAAGAACACATTCGAAAAATTCAGACAAAAATAGAAAAACAAATTTACGTTATGCTCATGCCTTCAGACGCTGAACAGACCTCGACAGCGAAGGAACTGCCCGTTAATAGGTCATGGGGATGAAAACCGAGTAGAGTATTTACTTGGTGTCCATGAGGCCAAGAAATATTTATGAAAAAATACAATTTTGAGGGAGAAAATCGCGGGTTTTGCTCAATCAGGGATCTATCGAAAAAAAACCTTGTAAAGTAGCCAATCAGATTGCATTATTTGCTATAGTCCATTATAGACTGATATTTAAATTGTTTAAGCCTTTGCACCTAAGCAACGGAGTTCTTAAGTAACCCACGATAAAGTATGAGAGAGGATATATTTACCTAGCTTGTGAAGCAAGCGCTAAACGGAGGAGAAGCGAGAAAAAAAGTAGAGGATGAAGAGAGAAGCTGGTGAAAGGAGAGGGGAATCTTCTTTCTCACATTCCCCCCTTTTTCTCCATTTTTTTGCTTCTTGCCGACTGTACCCCTTCATTCCTTCCCGTTCTGTAGCGCTTGCTTTGCAATCTAATACACTTTTTTTTTTATTAAGAACCAGTAAAATTTTGCCCAGGCTCAATGTTTTTATTTTTTCACAACAATTTGAGGCTCAAAATGTTCTTATTATGTTCTTATTTTTCGGGCGTAAAATTTTGTGTATTTTACAGCAGATGACAGTACATGTAGTTCCTACAGCTGGAGT
>JAOEHV020412762.1:0-10573 GCA_025447995.2 Isaurus tuberculatus | reverse complement strand
CACATCAGCCCCCCTTAGGTGCTTCGGGTTTCTATCGCCATGCATACTCACATCAGCCCCCCTTAGGTGCTTCGGGTGTCTATCGCCATGCATACTCACATCAGCCCCCACTTGTTCCCCAACACAAAACATCTCCATGCGCCTTGTGTTTTAGGGAGTCAGGTTGGGATAGTGGTAATCACTCGCGCCTCTTACCTCTACGACCCGGGTTCAACTCCCGTGAGTCGAAGTGAGCTGAAGTTTTTCGATCTCAATCTGTTCCGAGGGTTTTTCTCCGGGTACTCCGGTTTTCCTCCGTCAGCGAAAATCGACTCCCAGCTTATTCTATCCGGCTGTGGTCCTATGTCCCGAGGTCGTAGATGGGCCGCAAAGCGGCAGCCATTGTGTATATGTCTGTAAACCTAAATTGTCTGTGTAATATGAGTGTGCCTTTTTAAAATACTTGCGGTCCGACCTCGTTGAGCCGTGTTCTCGTAATTCAGTCCTTGACTGCAAGGAGGGCAACTAGCAAGGCTGATCGATTGATTTATTTTTTGATTGATTGATTGATTGATTGATTTAATGTGTCCATATCATATTAGCAGCATAATTTATTCCCTAATTCATATCACAGAGAAAAGAAAACTGTCAAAAACAAAATTATCTTTTACTTTAGCTTTTTAAACGGTACTTCTGTTTTTGACAGTTTTAATTTTTTTTCTCTAATATCAATTAGTGCTTTGAAGGACAATCCACTTAATTGTCTGAATAGACGGAAAATTTAAAGAATAACTTGTAAAAAAAGATACGAATTGTGTTTCTTCTCCTAAAAATTTGTAGTCTCGAATGTAAATTCGGCTACCTTTTTGTAAATCTTGATGGGAAGCTCAAAAAAACATACTTATTCATGATCATTTGAAAAAATTATCCGATATTTAACAGGCGGTGCATGTTTCATCCTTGACGGAATTTTTGTTTCAGTTAGGTATAAATTAATGTGGTCATAAACTTGCATAAAACATCAAAATACTGGATGCATCCTAATGTTAATAGAATCCGGATTGCCGCAGTCGATGTTTTTGTATTACATCATTATTTTCTACATTATACTTCTTCATGGAAGCACATTTGTTAAATTTTATTTCTGCCTGAGCTGTTGCAGCTATTGTATAAATAGAAATTATAATCAAACTGCTTACTTAGGAAAATTTAACACAACTGACGCAAAGGGTTCAAAATGGAATTAATGCAATAGAGCTAGGTTTTGCATCGTAACTTCAGTGCTATTAGGATTTAAAACGCACCGTTCTCAGCACTAAAGATAACAGTCGAGCAACTTGTTGAAGGGAAAACCGTTTGTAATTAATGAAGTACTTAGCAAAAGCACATTAAGTAATTTTAGATGTGGTCGAAATGATAATCATGGAGGCAACGCGAATTATGAAGGTAACATCGCTAATGCATGGAAGCTTCGTTGCTTATGGAGGCAGCATGGCCAATGGAGGGAGCTTGGCTCATTGAGGCAGTGTTGCTCACTGAGGCAGCGTAGATTCATGGAGGCAGCGTGGATTCAAGGAGGCATGCAGCATGGATAATGGAGGCAGCATGGCTCGTGGAGGTAACGCAGTTGAGGCAGCGTGGATTCATGGAGAAAGCGTGGCATACGGAGGGAGCGTGATCCATGAAGGTAGCGTGGTTCATGGAAGCAGAGTGGCTGATGGAGGCAGTGTGGTTAATTGAGGCAGCGTAGCTCACGAAGGGAACGTGGTTAATGGAGGCAAATTGCCACATGGCGGGAGGCAGCGACAGTGTAGCTCACGGAGGCATTATTTAATACTCGTGGTCCAACGTGGCTCATAAAGGAAGCGTGGTTGATGGAGGCAGCGTAGATGATGATGGAGGCAGTGTGGCTAATGGAGGCACCACGGCTTACGGAGAGATCGTTATTCTTGGACGCAGCGTTGCTCATTGAGGAATCTTTGCTCTTGGAGACATTGTGGTTCTTGGAGGTCACGTTGCTTATGAGGGCAGCGTGGTTCAGTGATCAGGATTTTGTTTGGTTGCCGCATTTCAATAGTTTTTATGAAAACAATTTAACGACTCAAAAGTAAGACGTAGATATAATTCTCGACAAATAGTGTCAACAGCGGGAAATTAAATATAGTAATATTAATCAAGATTTGATAGATTTCTGGTAGCTTTGGTTATCGCGTTATTATCCATTCGTCAGAACAACTCAACTCAAATATCTTACTTGTTTAAAGATGCTAAGCACCTAAGCCCTTCATATATTGTATAAAACTGTGTTAAACTGCATTCATCGGTATACGCTTCTAGTTAGGAAACAGGTCTCATCAATGTAGACATAATTTTTACCGAAGGTTTCGTGCAGGACTTTTAGAAAGTGGAGTTCAGTGGTTAGGGAAGTGCATCTAGCTTAACAGGAAAAAAAGGAAATTCAAAAGGGGACTTGTCTAAAAAGGGTCCGAAAACCCGAAATCCTCCTCTAGATTTCTTTCTGCTTCCCGTTTGTTTTTTGGTAAATGATCGATGAATTTTAGCGAGTTAGCCTTTTTCGTTTAATCAAAAGAGGAAGAGGTAAACAGCCAAACCCCTGATTTAGAAAGATAACACAGTCAAGGTGAAAGAACAGTTTGGAAAAGTACTGATAAAAAGCTTGGAACATAAATAAATTGATGATTAAGACTAGGGCGACAGGGATAGTATTTCTTAAAATATCAACTTTATTTAGTTCTTAGATATTCTTATAAGCTCTAGTGTTATTCTTCGTGCCACGTACCGAAACCATGGATTAGATATTAAACTTTTGAATACCTTTCATTGAGAAAGAGATACGTCCATAAAATGACATATAATGAACAGGAAATAGCTCCCATTGAAAGCGATATTACCTACTTTAATTAAGTTTATGTCCCATATTAGATAATATCCCCATCACGGATTCTCGTACTATAAACTTCATAACCTTACTGTGAAGGTAAAGTTTACCCAACAAGGGTTTAAAATGTCTTCGTTCGTTGCGTAAAGTAAGTTATGTCCGTAAGGTGTTAAGAGGTGTATTTATTTAGCGGGCGTCTCGGCCTCTCCTGAAGCACTTCCTGATCCATCATCGTCGTCGTCGTCGGAATCCTTTTTAGTCTCCCCAGCTTCACCCGACGTGCTTCCGTTATCAGATGAACCATCGTCCTGTTGTAAAACATAATTTTGTTTGAAAACTTGTCACTATCATAATAACGGAAACTATAATGATAATGAATAATTGATGATGATATAATGATGATGATGATGATGATCACGGTGATGGTGATAGTGATAGTGATGATGGTGATGATGATGATGGTGATAATGATAGTGATGATGATGATGATGATGATGATAATGATGATGGTGATGATGATGATAAGGATGATGATGATGAAGAAGAGGATAATGATAAAGATAAAAGGATAACAAAGGACAAAACCTAACTTTTTTTTCCAGATGTTTAATAAGTACAAGTTTAAAAAACACATTGTTTACCTTTTCTTCCTCATCCTCTTCTTCAGCCTTCATTTCCTTGTCCTCATCTTTTGCATCTTTTCCATCATCCTTTGGGGTTTCATCATTTGCTTCAGTCTTCTTGACATCAGTATCAGCCTTTCCACCTTCGCTGGAATCCTCACCGTCATCGCCTTCCATGCTTTCTTCTTCTTCCTCTGAATCCTCGGCATCCTCGTTCTTATCTTCGAACTCGTCATCTTTGCTTTCCTCGCTATCATCATCTGAATATTCGCTATCTTCGGGAATCTCGTCACGCTTGGCTAATTCAGAGTCTTCGCCTTCTTCGGCGTCCTCGGAATCTTCAGCTTCCTCGGAATCATCGGCTTCGCTCGATTCTTCGGAGTCGTCGGCTTCTTCTGAGTCGTCACTATCCTCTTCGGTGTTGTTCTCTACTTCATCTTCAAAATCGCCGGTGTCTTTCTCATCTTCGGGTTCATTGTAGTCGGTCTCTGGAACCTCTTCTTTCTTTTGTTTTTTATCTGCTTAAATAAAAACAGTTAATCCATTATTAGGGATGCAAACCAACTTTCTAACAAGTGGCGACCGGGCGGAAATTAACCCTGCATTACAGAAAAGAACTAAATTTTTTTCAGTTGCTATATACTTTAACAACCTTATTAGTTATGGCAGTATTGTTTTTTTATTTAACATCAAAAAATCACGAAAAGGACAACACCTACAACTAAAATCTTTGTAAAGCTACCAAAGCATGGCAAAAAAAGATAAATACTCAAAGAATTTAATTGCCAAGTACACAGAAAAGTAGAAGTATTGAAGTAGAAGTAAGCCAAAGTATTGTTTCATAAAGGACCATGCACACTCTAATAAGTTGAACGACGTAATTCCCGACTGTCGCTAATCCTTATCAATTCGCAATCGGAAAACATCTGATGTATGTGTCGTAAGTCATCAAAGAATCGACCAAGTTTTTAGGCTAATCATTTTCAGGACTTGGAACAATTAAACTGACTCACATTATTTGTGCTACAGTCTTTTCCCAACAGCTATCGCTTCATAGCTTCGTTGGCAACAACCCTGCACCGCTTATCGCAGAGGTCACGGGTCCGAATTCCATGCCTGAGGATTTTCAGGTTTTTCTGGTTTTTCAGGTTATTCTTTTACAACCGTTTAAATTGCGTATACATAGCCACAAAGGTTGTTAACAAAGTCTTTTTTTACTTATTAAGTTCACGCCTTGCATGTCTGATCAGTATTGTAAGGCTTGAGTCTCGTTGTACTTCAGTCTTTAGTAAGTTTAAGAATGTAAGGAATGTCGAGATTTCCGAATAGAAGATCAAACCACCTGCGAGTGCCATGATTGAGCGATGACGGGTGAATTTAGTTTATATGAAATTACTAAATCATGTCCTAAAACAAACAGTTAAACATCACAGCAGATTTTGAGGTCTTTGGTTAATTGAGGAATTTTTATTGTCAAACTCAATCTCAGATTAGTATCAAGAGTGGAACTTGTTTAGAACAATTACCCGCTTTCAGTGGTCAAATATTTGTGTTTAATGATAAAATTACTAGTGTTCTATGTATGCTTGTCCAAGATATTTGAGATTGTATCTTGTTTGCCACTCGCAGAAAACTTTTTCTTTTAATCGGTTTGTTGTCAATTATTGATGCAAGAATGACCGGTATGGAATGGCTGTTTTCATATCCAGTCTGAATTTCAGACTTGCATATCTAAATTAGCTTTTAACTAAATGCAAGGAAACTCATTTTTGACTCAATTGGGTTAAAGAACAAACTTGTATGATTTTGCTTAACTTTACAAATAGGTGGAAACTCAAAGCTGGAATGTTATGTTTGTTTGTTTGTTGTATAAACTAATTGGAGTGTAAAATATTGTAAAGAAGCAGGTGCTTGATTAATGAATGACAGTCTATGCTAGAATAAGAGAAAAGTTTTCTCTGACATTATTTCTATTCACATTGTCCTAAAAAATCAACTTAACTAACAATCTTAAGTTTTTTGAACTTATACAAAGTACGCGTTTGAAATTTCTCACTTAACTGTTTTTAGAAACTTTCAGGATGAAGTCATTGGCTTGTCCTACTAACTGTTGTATTATTAATTGAATGAAGTTCTTCTTCGTTTCATTTTATTAAAATTTATACACCATCTCGTAAAATGTACAGTCACTTGGTCTTCCTAACTTAGAATAGCTGATGTGCGTCTTTTAAAAAATATGACCCCGGCTGCGACGTTCTTTTGATTTCGAAAAAGTGCAAACACAATGCAAGTTTGTTAAATTGAGACTAATAGAAAAAAAAATGTAGAGCAGTTAAAAGAACATTGCTTCTGATACAAAGATGGTACAACTGCTTCAACAAGTACCTTCAATATAAACCACTTTAGAAGATAAACGTGTTTTTGTTTTAATCAGATGTATAAGAATGTTTTCATTCTAAGTGAAGTGAAAAACACAACCAAATTGTAAGCTAGGAACTAAACTATTTATGAAAAGTTTTTTGCTTCGTAATATTATGAAGTTCCCTAAACTGTTATCTAGTCAAACTGATTTTAGCCTCAGATTTCGGAATTGATAGAATATATATTTGACAAATTTGTATTTTTAAAAATACAATTTTTGTCGGAGTAATCAAGCTATTGCGTATCGTTGTTCATACAAAGTACAATGCTTCCGTAGACGACAATAAAGAGTCTCTATTATTGGTCATCACAATCTAGTTTCGTCCATTTTACGGGAAGAGATGTATAAACTAGAAGCACTTTCTAAAGCTTTGCATAAATGTGTTTTTTTATTCATACCGTCTTTTGCCGGTTCAGCTTCTTTCTTCTCATCCTTGGCGGGTTCAGCCTTCGCTGTCTCCTTGCTTTCCTCTTTTGCGGGTTCTGAATTTACTAGATAAATTGACAGTCCCAAGACGAGACAGACAAAAATGAAGGACTTCATTTTTTTTTCTACCTCTCCTGCAAGTTAAAGACAAGTTTTTAGTTATTACTTGTATTTAGGGCAACGACACTCACGCAAAATGCTCTAAGGCACCTCTAAAATTGCTTTTTATGTTTGCTCCATGCAGTTCTTAAAGTTTTCCGAAATTTAATTATTTAATTTAGGATTTATTCGTTAAGCTGCACTGCTACTATCAAGTGCTGTTGTGAAACATAGCTTTGTTAATAGGTTGTTCGATAACGCTTCGAAGATAATAAAACAATCAAGTATAACGGAATAAACAGAGCTTAAAAGTTTAACCAACGTTTTAAGATTATCGACATTTACTGCATGACCTACTACTGTATCTACTTTCTGGCTAGTAACAAATCTTGAATATTTCAGTGGCTTTCGCAGCATTTTAAGTGAAACGAATCACAGTTGTCACCTTAAATTGAGTATGAATAGATTCTAATGATACTAAGTTATACGCCCAGCAACAGAAGCCCTCTACAAAGGTTAATATTTTGTAATCAAAGTAAAAACATTAATAATTTCAATACCTGACGGAAGAAGATTAAAGTTACTGCCCTCTTAACAACTTGAGATTAACTAGAGTAGAAAGAACGCAAATTTAGTGGTTAGCCAATAAATAAAATATTAATAGAAGGCAAAGCTGATTACGTAAGTAAGCAACAGGTCCATTGCGCCTTGTTTCTTTCATGTGGCAAAACATTCGTCTTTTTTTTGGCCGATTATTTATTCGCTGTTTCTCTTGTAATTGGTAGAATGGTTTTTCCACATGCTGTTCGGTTTATGCACAGCCGGAATTTCCAAGTTTGTTTTTACAGCTAAACATTAAAGCACGCGTTCTTTTCACGGGGCTTTTTTCCATTGGCTCTAAAATTTGGCTTTTTCTACACCTACAAACATGAAGTAATCTATGCTTTCATGTTGTTATTAACCTTTTTCCGCGTTCATGGCTTCGTGGTGACAGGAATTTCATGATCCCATGCAAGCTTAAATGAAATCTGACTTTGCAGTGTGACACAAGCAGTTTACGAGTTATACTCCGAAGATATAATGATTAACGGTTCGTAGTCTAGATGCAGTTTGCAGCAGTGAATGGGGTAACAATGTCAAATGGTACAGTTAGAAAGGCAATTTAGAAACAAGTTAGAAACTTTAAAAAGGAGAAAAGAAAGAGCTCTTTAGAATGTAATAAATTGGTTTATTACAAAAGTTAACACTTGCTTCTATTAATTTGCAGTTTAGGGTCTCTACCTCCTGCAGTAACGTGATCGCGCATGGGCCGCGGTTCTGATTACTGCTATAGTCCCAGTATGTCCCTAGAAATTTCCCGCTGTTGTTCATCAAATTAAGTATATAGCTTACTGCTTTTCAACGGTTGAGTCGCCCGGCCAACAGGATATTTTATTACATCCCTGTGTTAGTCTGTTGTTTGTAAAACTGTTTGAATTTCTTCTTAAGTCAAGTCAGTTCTGTCAATAAAGAATTCTAAACTCTCATTTTTATGGTCTGATAGATATTGGAATGCAAGTGTCGTTGATTCAATCGGTAAATGTGTATTTTGATTACATCTTCAACATGCACCTAGCTGCTCTTTACAGCTGAAGGAAGAAAGAATAATATAGTGAATTGACCATGACTATGAAGGGTTCTTAAACAATCTTAAACTTTGAGAAAAAACTTTTTAGTCAGTTACTTATCAACTTCATTCTTCTTGCCTTTGTCTTTTCACATGTACGTTTTTGGAAAACATCTATCGGTAAAGGTACTTCCCTCAAAATATATTTTTTATTATTATCATTCTTCTGCTTTTTGTTCTTGTTAGGAACCAGGCCTGTACGCAGGGGGGGGGTGCGCGGGTTGCGCACGCACCCCCCCCCCCAACGGCCATAAAGGTCCGCAAAAGTCCACTCGAATAAAAAAGTAATGAATAGATATATATCTTAGATACAATAAATTCAGCATTCTAGATTCCGCCGTTAATTCACATTTTCATTAACCCTTAAGATAACGATGAAACATATTTGCTTATATGAAAACAATGTGTCCAGCACAAAGAACTTTTTTCTCTTACTTTTCCAAGCCTTTTTAAGGAGAGGAAATTATAATAAACTCTACCATGTCTTCTACAAACCAAATACTCAGAAAAAATCTGAGCCCATGACGGGATTCGAACCCACGACCTTCCGAACACCGGGCGGACGCTCTATCCACTGAGCTACAAGGACTCTTAGGAGAGCGAGGTCATTTGTTATGTTCTTAAATAGACTTGTGAACAGAAGCAACTGTCTCAAACAAGCCCTCGTCATGATTTAATATTCGCCATAGCCACCATTTTCTGGACAGCACAATAATCTGTAAATAATCTTTGGCACTGGTTTGTAATTAAATTAATTAATAGGAGGGGGTGGTCCCAAAAAATTTTGTTTGCACCCCCCCCCCCAGCAAAATTCCTGCGTACGGGCCTGGGAACTGTTCAATTTGAAGAATTCTCAATAAGGCTTGTGTTTTGTAAAGGAACAGTAATACTAATAGATATAGTCCAATAATACAAAAGCGGATCAGGTTATTTCAAACGGGGATAGCCGAGTACAAATCTTGGATTTTTTGGGAGCAAACGTTAGCGCTTCCAGAGATTTAGTTTTAGGAACATAAAAAAATACAGGGCATGGTTGTTTAAAAATATTCAATGCATACACTTATAATTACAGGTAAACAGAAGCTTCCTTAAAGTGACAATTTAGTTAAAAACGAAACACAATAGCCATTTAGAATCTTTAACCGATAGTTAAAGAAATCTTTGTTTTAACTGTCTTTATTGGGTAGGTGCGTTTTTCATTCTAAATTGAAAGGCTATAAAACGTTTGCAAATGTGTTTCTCAATGGGAATTTTTATTTAACTTTACATGGCAATTGAAATTAACAGCACTTTGAAAATTAGACTTGTTTAAATAATATGACACATATTTTCCTTAAGCGTTCAGCCTGCATGTATGACCCTCCTTCTGGAAGAAAGTTTCTAATTTCTGTACAGTAACATCGGAGCAAGAAAGGATTAAGGTAGAGAGATGTTACCCTGGTCTGCATTTGGGACTTTTGCAGTTTCTAGACGTGCCAACAAGACCTGCCTTTGCCCCGACTGGAAGAACATCAAGTGTATAGTGTATTGTAACAGAAATTATTCGGAGCATGATCAAGTTCTTATATAGCATCATACAACTTAGAAAAAGCTAGTAGACACTTTAAATAAACGATATCCGTTTTGTGTATGTTTATGTATCAATCAATTCGAAACTTTAACATCCCCCCCGGGCAACCCCCGGGCATTTGACAGCAGCCTTTTCCCGGGGGCCGGGAATTTGAGGTTAGGAAGTGCCCGGGGGGCCGGGAATTTGAACCAAAGGGAGGGGGAGGGCCGGGCATTTGAACAAACAACGAAATTTTAAATTGCATCTATTCGTTTTCCTATGACGAATTTAAGTGTCTTTAGGCTTTAAATTTGCTAACATTTTGATTACAAAACGTACCTGTGAATATTCCAACATCGATATCCACAATAAAATACTCAACACAACCTGCAAACGTCTCTTTATGTCCGTATGTTGGGCCAATTTTCCTCTTCAAAACAGAGTGAAAAGATTACAGCCGTTGAAATAAAGAAAATATCAGCAAAAACGCATTCAGTTCCTAGTCCCCGGGGCGGGGACATTTGAACTCAAGTCTTTCCACATATTCAGGCATTTGACCAGCGATCTTGTCCCAGGGGCCGGGAATTTGACCAACAGCGATTTAAAAAGTTCAAATGCCCGGGGGTTGCCCGGGGGGCATGTTGAAGTTTCGAACCTATCAATACATTATTACGAGAAAGCAAATTTTTATTAAAATTGTATGATTTCCTTTTGATTCTATAATGACATGCACGATGGTATCCTTTTTAAAATATAGCTATAGATGGCAAAAACGAGTAGATTTCGAGTGTATATTTCGAGAGATTTTTATCCTAAAGGTTAAACAGTATTTATATTTAAAACGCTTTTTTGTGCTGGTCCCGGTTGTACGAAGCCTGGATTAAGCGCTATCCAGCGGATAAAATTTATT
>JAOEHV020412556.1:0-10575 GCA_025447995.2 Isaurus tuberculatus | reverse complement strand
CATCACAGGTTAGCTCCCAGCAAATGCCGGTACTCATTTACCTACCCTGGAAGGATGGAAAGCTGAGTTGGCTTAGGAGAAAAAGAAGGTCACACAAACATTAGAAAATCTCAGCAAACTGCCGGGATCGAACTGGGGACCTTGTGGTTGGAAAGCAGAGATCTTACCAACTACACCAACCACATCTGCCCAACAATAATAACAATAAAGAAAGGCTTGTCAAAAACATTAAATGGTCACATTTCTTGAAATGTGACAATTGCCACTGTGTTTCATACAACTCGAAGTTGATAACTATACAAAAAAAGTATATTGAAAGACCTCCAAGATTGCTTATGAATGTACCAGTAATCACTATTTGCTTGCACTTCATCATAAATATTCCTGCATAAGGACCTGAAAACCAGAACATTTACAATTCTATCTGAAAAAAGCAGTAGTCTGGGCTCATCTATGGCAAGACTGCTGATTAAAACTATTATCATCGCTTTGATGACAAAAATATATGATTGTTGTTATTGAAATCAGACACTTTACCTAACGTAAATGTGAACAACAAAATTATTTTCAAGTAAAATAAATAGAGGCACAAATGATTAATTTTTAGTTTTTAAGCTTAGTTATTAAAACTTAACAAAAGGGAAAATAACACACCATGTTTTGCTTCCTCCCATGCTTCAAGTTCAACATTGCGATAAAAATCCATATCAAAAGAACGCCTGATCTCCCACTGGTACTTTTGTACATTGTTTTGCTGTCTGTTTATCTCATCTGCCTTCACTTCCTCATTCTCAGTATTACTCTTGTTCTGCCGAGCATTCTTTGCTAAGGACCAACAACAAGTTTCATAATTATATTATTTAGAAAATTTCTTTTAGTTTTCAACAAAAACCTTGCCCAAAGGGAGTAATGCAGTACAGAGTAAAATGAGACCCACTAGTCAAGCTCAATGTCACTTTGCGAGCCCACATATGGAAACTGGTCTGATAGATGCAGTGGTGTAACTTAACACTTGCCACCTTGCCCAAGGCAAGTAAAAATCGTCACGGGCAAGCAAAAGTTCTGTCTTGGTTGACTTATTTGGAAAAAAAAACTTAATAATCTGTAATTAGTAGGAAATTTTTAGATACTCATTTTTAGACGAGTTATTTCATGAATATTTATTTATCTCCACTCTGACCTCACTAGACTGGGGAGAACTCTGCGACTGTACACAGATTAGAAGGAAACGTTGTAGATGGCAGACAGAGAATGCTTGAGAGCACTTACCTCACCCTTGCGAGCATTAGCCACCTTAACAACTACAATACGCCAAAGGTTAAAAACTAATCATTCTCAGAGTCACCAACGGCAATTTATTTTTGCTTCAAACAAGCAGAAGATGCCAAAAGGTTTCTCAACTAACAATTATAAAAACTTTTTAACTCAGAATAATAGCAGTTTAGAGTTTAAAATGGTACTTCATTGAAACAACTGCTCATAATTTTTTTTACTATTCCTGCTAAAGACATTATTTACTACTTGTAGTATTTAACCCTTTCAGCCCCAGGCAATTTATCAACGTCTAACTTCTCCTTACATAACTCAAACAAAATAGTACAACTGGTAATGAGAAACTTGGAATTGATCAAGTGGAATAAGCTGTGGAAGTTGAAAAGCCGAATTCTCCCAAACTGCTGAAATAGAAAGTATGGAACTTAGTTGGGAGAATTTGCCAACACGCCATTTGTCGTGTTTGGGGCTTAAGGGGTTAATTCAGTCGTGTTATATTTTGGGCAAGTAAAATCTTTGCAAGGCAAGTGATTCCAAAACACTTCTCGCCCAAATAATGCAAGTTTAAAAAACTTGTATATATCTGTAGTGAGTAGAACAAGGTTTTAACCCTTTAAGCCCCAAACACGACAAATGGCATGTTAGCAAATTCTCCCAACTGAGTTCCATACTTTCTATAGAAGTAGTTTGGGATAATTTCGCTTTTCAACTTCCACGGCTTATTCCACTTGATCAATTCCAAGTTTCTCATTAAGAGTTATACTATTTTGTTTGAGTTATGTAAGGAGAAGTTACACGTTGATAAATTGCCTGGGGATGAAAGGGCTAATTCATACCTAACCAGTTAGGCAACCTTTTTGAAATTTCTACTGCCAAAATCAAAAGCTACTCTGCAGTTCTGTAAAACTTGGTCAAGAAGAGTAAGGCTTACTTTTCTCCCAGCTTGAAATGAAAGATTGAACTAAAACTAAAAGCCACACAACAACCTCACAATTTGTGTGTGATAAAATGGTCATAAATTGAGGTTGTTGGTTTTAACAATATAATAGAACACAAAACAAAAACTGATATGAACCTTTATATCTGCTCTGAACCATTGTCCATCCCTCCATATCTTGTTCATTATCTTGACCATCAAAGTTATCATTTGTGTCTCCATTCTTCAACATGTCTGGTATATGTCCATCATCTCCTCTCTTGACTGCCTGCTGCCCTTTCCTTGACTCCTTCTTGTCCAGTAATGTAAATACATTGTTGTACAGCAATTCATATACGATAGCTAAAAAAATCAAACTGTATTTATACTCTTTCACAAAGTCTAATCAGCAGTAGTAATTCAAAGTTTGAGAAGTTTTTGGAGGTTTTAGAATGATCTAAAATTCTATTTTGCTTTACCACAACTTTTCTCCTGGGTTTTAGAAATCTATCAATAAAAGTTATCTTCACAACAGAAATAAAAAAACAGAATTTCTCATTTTTGACAGACCTCCAAACCAGAAAATCAACAAACATTGAGAGCTAAATAAATGTAACTTTTGTTTTTTAACCTCTCTAGGACCAAAACCAGCAGGGCTTTTTCAGATTTTACAAGCCTAGGGCTCTTAAACTACTTCCCAAAAACCATGATTTTGAGAAAGTTATCGACTTACAATTAAATGCAACTTTAGTTATTATTTCATAAACATGACAAGATATTGCAATGTTTATACTTACACTGGCATAAGGAAGCACTCCTTCGAAACTTCTGTGTGTACACAGCATCATAATGATTTCCATTAGAGAAACACAACATGATCTTAAGAAAAACAAAACAAACATTTCTTACTACAACAAAGAAGCCACAAATCAAAGTTATAGTAGTTATACCCAACTTATATTTTTCTTACAACAGCGGCATGGTTGGCGCAGTTGGTAAGATCTCTGACTTCCGAGCACAAGGTCCCAGGTTCGATGAATAAATTCCTCATCTCTGCCGAAATTTGAACATTTTTGAGACCTTTTCCACCAAAGTTTAATCAGCTTTCCATCGTTACGAGGTCTGGAAATGAGTACCAGCTTTGGGTGGGAGCTAACCTTTGATGGATTAGTGTCCCGTCCAGGGGGAGTCAAGGACTCTCATCCACTAAACACTACAGAAACCGGAGATAGGCACCGGCCCCATGGGCCACTAGGCTCGGAAAAGGATTTAGCTTTTAGCTATTTTCTTACAGTCTTTAAGAGTAACACAATTTGATAATATGATTGATTTGTTTCAAAAAACTTTCACCAATACCGTTATACCTTGTTAGCTTAGCTAGTGAACTGCAGTTCTACTTTACAAGGGATGAGGTTCAATTTCTTAGGGTTTTAGAATAACTAAAGAGAAGATGCTACCTCAACTATACAATCTGCAAGCAGATTTCCATAAAGTCTTGGATAAAACAACGAATATGGTTTGCCTCTATCTCTTACCTTGTCCTTAAAGCCATTGTCTGTAACCTTGGTTGGGTCGGCATTAATGTCTTGATACACTACAAAATCTTTCCTGTAAGGAATCATAAATATAAGGGTAATTTTGAGAGCATTCTTGAAAGAGAACAAAGGCACTTTAAACTTTGTTTGAAAAAATTTTGAAGTTTAAAAAACATGTCTTTTGAGGTTAAAATTGATTGATTTAAAAATTTAACGTCATTTCTTTATGTTTTGACAGATTTGCACATTGGGTGCCAGCAACACAATAACCTCCTCTTTCTCCCTTTTCTGTTTGTTCATGCACCGCATATTACATCGCAATCTACTGTGTAGGTGGCATTTTGACTGCACCAGATAACTACCATTATTCAGCTAAAATATCAGAACTTTAAGCACGTATAAAATCACAAGTATTTATCAAATATTGGATGGTACATTTGAAATGCTAAACTTTCCAAATATGCAAAAAAACATTTGTGTCATAGGCACTTTAATGGTACTGGCAACAACACTAACAATTGTCTCACACAGAGAAGTTCAGCAGACAAATTATCCCTCCCCCCTAAGAACCTAAGCAATCCCTATTACATGACTCTTATACAGTAACAGCAAGGTTAACATAATCCGCTTACTTGTACATTAGGGAGAGGGCACTGATCTCAACTTGGCCTGCCCATTCCTAGAAAGAAATATAATCTTATGAAATAGAATAAAAGAATGTTACCAGCTTATCTTGACAAGTTTACAAACCTTATAAAAACATGCAAATACTAATGTTTTCATTTTTACATCACCTTCAGTGATAGGAAATGTAGTGTTTGAATTGGGCTATTTTTAAACAACATTAATTCTTCTTCTGTAATCATCAAATCCAATCAAAAATTAATTAATTATTTTAAAGACAGTTACATATAGAGTAATAATAATAATAATAATAATAATAATAATAATAATAATAATAATAATAATAGGTGGTTGGAGCACCCCACCAGTCTCGGTGCTCTTACAATGAATTAATAAAAAAAGGAAGTAAAAAACATATAAAAAATTCAGATATAGGTTAAAAACAAATTAAAATCATTAAAATCATCATCTCTTAAAAAAGTAAGTTTTCAGCCTACACTTAAAGGTAGAGAGAGACGGACTAGTTCTGACATCAAAAGGTAGTTCCAGAGCTTAGGAGCACAGACTGAAAAGGCTCTATCACCATAGGTAGCAGTAAAAGTACGCGGGACCTGGAGTAGTTGAGAGTCAGAGGATACATTCTTAACAACAATCAGTCAGCCACAGTTAACCATAAGACTGTTTTTAAATAACTAATTGTATTCACAATTTGAAAACATTTTGGTTTTGAAAGGAATGAAATTAATTCCATTTTTATTACATTAACTACCCTAAGCACTTATTAAATTTTTGGACCTTGAGAGTGGGTGCTTATTCGAGGTGGGTGCTTATTCAAGGTGGGTGCTTACTCAAGGTGGGTGCTTATTCGAGGCTAAGCGCTTGTCATATTTTCACCACTTTCAGCAAGTGTAGTAGGTTTATTTTGCAATAAAACAATAAATGGTAAAAACAAAACACAAAGATATAACAATTTAAGGTTTCTATAAAATATTCTGAAGAAAATTCTATCTTCAGGGAAGTCTCTTATTTGTACTTATTCAAGTTTGAGTGGGAGGGGGTGGGGTTGCAGGTGGACGCTTATTCAAGGCTTGTTGCTTATTACATTTTACTTTCTTTAGGATGGGTGCTCATTTGAGTTGGATGCTAATTCGAGGTTGGGCACTTATTCAAATAAATACAGTATGTATTTTAGTAGCTTGATTAGTTTACACTCAATAACGTCAAAACTTTAAATTTTATTTCTGATATTTTTAACATCCTTGGAATTCAATTTGGTCAATAATAGAATGTCAAGACCAAAGAGCACAAATCAACAAAGCTTTTTATTTTATGCTCATTAAAAGAAACTTCTGAGAAGACATTACAGTAATCAGATTAATCCAAACAATAAAACAGACATAAAGTGAGAACAAGAGCAGTACATGCAACAACAAAAAACTATGGCTGAGAATCTACACAATATTTGTCACTATTGTCCTACCTTTGGATTTTGGAGTTTGAAAAGGTGATGGTCAAAAGGTCCTTCCAGGAACTGAAACATAAAAAGCATATGAAAGAATGATTTAAAAAAAACAACAAAAATGAAACGCATTTTGAAAAAGTTAATCAAAACGCTGAAATATCTATACATTTCCATAGAGTTTAATTTGTTTAAAAATGAGTGAAAACAAACCTCTTCAAACTTTTCTCTGTTTTTTTGCATGAATTCAATGCACTCTTTGCGAACCTGTAGATGTTTTGACTGGCACTGATACACCTATTTCAGAGAAAATTAATGTTACAATAATGTGTACGTTTTACCTCTCGAAAGGAAATAAGTCTGGAAAATGGAACTAAATAGTTTAACACGACAAAACAAATATCTATAGATCCTCTCTGATTTTCTAAATAAAACGCCAAATACTTTATCACAGTTTTATAAGTCAAACAAAAAGAATTATAAGACCGGCATTTTCAGTTTCACGACCCGCCATCACATCGGAAGTGGACAAATGCGACCCACATGAGAACACAAACTGTCCGGTACACGAAAGCACGTAAACAACTAAGAAGCACATTTCATTTCTCACAAACTGTCAGACCTTGAAAACAAAATATTTCGCAAATGGAAACTTTTCATTACGTTTATCTAAAATATGTTAACGCCACAAATTCCAGAATTCAAGTACGTTTATTTGGGCAATCCGTTTTTCACAGCGAATCGAGTTTGACGCTTGCTTACTGTTAAGGCTCAAACAACTACTCAGCCGTTAAAGAGAGCGGAACTTACCTGTTCTGAAACAGCCCTAAACAAACAAGATCCATCCTTAGCTATGGATTTTCGGTAAAGATCAAGCGCTTTTAGGTACTCATCCATTGCAGATTCACTGCAGTTCCCCACACTACCGCCATTTGAGGAAGATGGAGGTCCCTTCTTTTTTCCTCGTTTTATCACCGTCGCCGGCATGTCCAAGGTTGCAATTACTCAGTTAACAAAAGTTGTTGATACTTTCAAGGTTTCTCCCCCATAATGGAATATTTTTTTTGTAATTTCGTGTTGTTTTTTTGAGCTAAAATCGAAGGAAAATCCCATCACCAACAACCACGCGGATTTGCCATGACTGAGACGAGCCTTCGTTTAGTTTGATACAGCGGTACTACTGCTTTAAAGATGACGTCATTGTTCGACTGGACTCAGTCCTCCCCAAGGCCTAGGAGGCAGAGTCATCAAACGACGCCAGACGAAATATCGTAAACTTGAGTATTCACATCACGTGCACGTTGTTTGATCAGTCCTTCCATAAGTCACTTTTTGAAATGATATTTTATAAACATTTCTAACTATATTTACCTTTTAAAGCTTACAAACACATACACATACAGTATATATTAATTTTTATACTATGCTTAATTTACCTGGTTATTCCTTTTTAACAGAACGTTTAAACCTAAAAGGTTAGAAGTGTTATTTTCCATGAAAAATTAAGACAAAAATGGAAATGGAAGTTGCAAGAGTAGAAACGTTTTTTGCGAGTGTTACCACTTCTGCGAGTGAAAAGAGGTTCTAAACAGACGTGCTAAAGTGGGTCTGTTAACTGCGACTTTTTAGTTCGTCTCCGTATTTATCTAGATGAATAATTCGTCTCACTCAAATAATTCGTCTTTCTGGATAAATACGGCCATTTTCGTGCTATTTATTCTTAAGATTCGTTTAAGTTTCCTTTGATAGCCAGTAGTGATGTATATAAATTCAAACTTTCTATTTTTTTCATAGTGTAGGTCTAATAAAAAACAAACAAATAGAGAAAATAAAAGAAATTTTCTAGCTGTCAATGTATCATGAGACAAATGAAAAAGTATAAAAACTCTCCTTGGTTTAAAATACTTTTAAAAAGGTAGCTGTTATTCTAATTAATAAACGAAAGCGAATGAATTAAATTTTAACAAGAAATCAAAGTTTCTTTTTCGTAGGCATATTTAAAAAACACATTTAACCAAAAGTAATAAAGCCTTGCCTGAGGGCATACTGTTTTCACTTTTAGTTTTCAAATCCTTTATTTTATGATTTCTGTTGCGTTGAAACAAAGATGCACAAACTCTGTCGATACAAATGGCATGTTTTTTACTCAGTGTAAAACGTCATTTTTCGTTTGAAAACGAAACACATTGCATACCTTCGAGCGATGAAAAACACGATAAGGTCAAAATACACGAAGTTCATTGGCTGCTTCTAGAAACTTGGTCTCGCACACTCATGAAAGAATTTGCAATTTACTGAATCCGGTCAACACCTTGTCACGTTATTGCTGCACTTGACGTTTCAGCTGCCGTTTTCCTGTGCAAATAATTTGAACTGAACGTAAAACACAAAAAACTCTGACGGCATTAGAAGCCGTTTATATGCTTGTTTTACAGGGGGGTAGTTTTTCAAGACACCAGATTCGAAAAGCCTTCGAAATATGTCGTGTTTAGACTCATGTAACAAGGTAAGGCAACTCTGTAAATATTGGTCTCATTTCGCTTTTATATGTGTTTATATTCATGTTATATTTTTATGGCAAAATATTTTTACACTGTTTGTTTAAACACTTAATCCCTAATGACCTCACAAGAAAACTTTTTATTAACCAACTTGTCAACATGCTTTACTTCCAAGAAAACAGTTTTAAAACCGTTTTGAGGTAGTAAAAACTACCACGTGTTGTAAAAAAACATCGTTGCGTCTTGTTATATTTTATCTAGTGGCTACGATATAGAAATGACATGGGACCGATTTATTCACCTCGTGTTGTAGCTTTTTTGTTTCATTTTTGGAAAAAGGGCTGCTTTAATTTTTATATTTGACGAAGCTTTATATCATGTAAACTGATGTCAACTTTTTGAGTCTGGTCCATAAAAATAATGCAGTAAAAGTTTTTTATGCACCGCTTTGAGTAATATAGTTTTTACGTATACCACTCGAAATGTACAGATTATCTGCTCTTATGTGCTATAAATTCTATTTAACAAGACAAGATAACCCACGCTTTGAAAGCTTTTTTGCAGAAAACAAGACAATTAAACAGCAGAATTTAAAAATAGCAGTTTTGATATGATGTAATTGCAAAACAAAAGGGGTTATGCCGATCGCGTGTCATTTTATAATTGTATGTCGAGAATTCAAATCGGAGTCGGAATTGACCTGAGATAAATATGCATACTCTTGCTATTATTCAGTAAAATATTAAATCATTCATTCTTGTTTACCGAGTAAAAGCGAGTATATTTGCGTACTGAACCAAAACAGCTGCAATTACATCTGTATAGCTTTGTCCTAGATGTTTTAGCTATGCTCCATTATAGTACTCCTGTTGGTGATTCTTATGTACTGTTCGACTAAGGGCTCTTTGGCTTTACGCCATTTCATAGAGGAAATCATATAAAAAAGAAAAGGAAAAACCTAATAAAAATGAGTACGGCCTTGAACCACTCCGTTCTAGTAATTTCTCATCGAAAATGAGTTCATATTTCTTCATGTGTATTTTTGTTGGCGCTGTGATGGTTGAAGATCGTTTTAGTTTTCTCATTTTGTTCTTTTTTTTCATCGCTCGAAATAATAGTTTAGTTAATATGTTTTTTTATGTTTTGTTCAAAAGTTCAAGAAGAAGGGTTGGACTTGCAGTTCAAATCATACTATTTAGAGATACTTTTATCCTGTTTGTATCAGTATGTTTATCAAAATATTATTCAGTATTTTTTTTGTTTCAGGTAATTAATGCAAAATATTGTATAGATAACATACGTAATATTTTCTCGAAAAGCGAGCGTGTACTGTTAATAAGAGATAATAAGTGCCATGTTTTGATTTTTTGGCAATTTGTTTTGTTCTATGATTGGATTTTTTTTTTCGTCAATAGTTTTTCATCGATAATTCGAGCCGATTATCACATGAGCGCTTGGTACTAAAAATTTTATGTTCTCGTGTTTTTAACTTCTGGTTCGTCCTCTGTATTCACTTATAAAGGATCTTTTCAATACTTAAATAAATTTCGTATCTTCGCACGCTCATCTAATACTCTCTACCTTATCATCATCATCATCATCAGCAGCAGCAGCAGCAGCAGCATCATCATCTTCATAATCATCACTGTCATCCCTTCATGACCATCATCATCATCATTTCATCACCATGGTCATAGTCTTAGTCGTCACCATTATTATTATTATTATATTCTATTATTATTATTATCTTCTATTATTATTATCATTAGTAGTTGTAAAAATAGTAGTAGTAGTCTCATATTTCATAACCGTTACTTATAAGCACTTGAAAGCCAATTTGGATTTCTGGCCCTGAAGGAGGCTGGTTTGGACAGCTAAAGTATAGTGCTGCCTTCAAATTTTAATACGAAGTTGACTTTTTATTTAAATTTATATCTAACAGTAGTAGTAGTAGCAGCAGCAATAGCAAGCAGCAGATGTTTTAATAATGATATTAGTTTTCTTAATAATTTTACTGTTACTTTTATTTCTACAGCTGTATCCAGAAAAGCACATATGGGGGGATATTTCACGGTTGAAAATGACGTTACACAATCTAAAACAATCCGGAGCCTTGTCATTTAGTCTTCCAACATTGGGTGAGTCGTGCATGGTCAAGGAACAACTCGAATGTTCAATCACCCCAGGTTACAAAAACTTATTGCTTTGGGCTTTGGGCTTAAGGGCTTACCCCCTCCCCCTCCCCCCCCCCCTATCCTTAACGTCCAC
>JAOEHV020412460.1:0-10577 GCA_025447995.2 Isaurus tuberculatus | reverse complement strand
CCCCCTTCCCCACTTTTTTCCCTTGGCTAGTGCTTGTTTTACTTATACTTAAAACAAACGCCAAACGATTACAGGTAAAGCAAACCAGACGCCACGATTGAGGCGAAGACGAATACATATTTAATAAATTCCTTAATCTATTGCCAGTCCACGAGTAACTTGCAAGTATTCTTATTTGGGCTACTATACAGTCCACGAGTATTTTCAGTTTTAGAATGAACGGAAACTTTCGATATGAAAGCTAGATGTTTTGATGTTGGGACTTCAAAAAAGGGCCCTCTGTTGGCTATGCATGCCGGGTTCACGAGGTCTGCTATGACCGAAACAGCTGTCTACAAATGCTTACCATTGTTTGCGGTAGGTTTAAAAGGTAATGCATACATGGTAATGACAAGGCCTTGATGCCCATTTTAGTAACAGATCGTATTACCTATAGTAATAGCACGTATGTTCTTTCTATATTCTTGAAACGATATTTCCATCAACATCCAACAAGCATTACGCTTTAAGGTTTTTTTTATTATAGATATATGCGACGTGTTTGAGATAGCTGTTACTTACAGATTTGGCTTTCATTCCGACAACTAGATTCTGGTCTAGTTCAACCAATTCGTTGGCAATTTCTCTCGATCTGTTTGCTTGTGCGCTTTCCTTTAAAAGAAACAAAAAAGAAAATGCTTACACTTTATGTTTATTCTAAAAAACACTAAGTTAGCATCAGTGACTCTGTTCAATACATTCTAAGTCACCATTACTCTCAAGCGGCATACGGTGGATCCCTTTATGAATCAATGAATACCTAGGTAGTTTATTCATGTTTTTTATTAAACAATCTGAACCCATTAAGGCCTGACGTCAAAAATAAAATCGTTTATCTTTGGAATGTATTGACCACAGTTCTCAACGTTTTCTACAAGATGAGGTTCTCATGAATAATTTTACGAAGCAAAACAGTATAAAATCAGTACAAAGGAACAAACGCTGTGTTTCGATGCTTTGACCTTATGCATGTCACCACGTGCCCGAGTAAAAAGTGCAATATGGGGGTCTTAAATAGCAATCGATTTTGCTCTTTTTAAAATTCATTTCTAGAAAAACTGTTCGGAAAATCGTCATAAAATCTTTTATTACACATAACACGAGAATTTTATTCCATATAGCTCATTTGTAGAAATCTATCTATACGCTTTATTTTCACATGTGAAACGCTGAGAAAAAGAACGCCCTGGTCAAGCTTGAACGATGTTCAAAACTGCAGTTTGGAAAGCCAGTCACTTACCGTACGTGTAGGAAACAACAACAAAGACAAGGATAGAGACATCAGAACTAATCCAATATAGAACTTTTCCAACATAAAATATACTTACAGTAAGGTTATCCAGGCTGTCTGCCATTTTTGAAACATTTACAGCAAGATCTGTAAGATTGACTCTTGTTATTCCTTTTTTGGTCTGCAAGGTAAATCATGTTGAAAAGTGCTTTTAGTTTTTTTTGAAAATCATTACAGGAGCAGGACAATACTAAGCGTTTGGAAATCCCAGCCAATTCTACGCCCCACACCCTAGACGGCTTTAGTAAACCCTGTGAACACCTAATCCATAATAACATTTCAATTCTTTGCGAATACGTAACATTCTCTGAAGTCAAACTGAGGAATGCCAGAATATCCAACGAAATATAAAGCATCGAAGTTAGCATTCTAAATGGCATTATTCATCGCAACTGAAAATAATAATTGAATTAGTATATACCAACTCGATGACCGTAACAGGATAAAAGATTTCTTGTATTCTGGACTCATTTTCTCCCAAACTATATTTTTAATCTGTACATGTGCACAATAAAAAGACTCACTTTAATTCCATCCTTCAACTCATGCGTAAAAAATCAAACAAAGTTACAGTTTACTCAACTGAATAATAACGAGATATTTCATTGTGCAGTATCATGCATTGCACTTTTTCTGCTTCAGAAACAGCTGAGAATCAAGAGCTCACATCAGCAATTTTGCCATTAAAGTCCCGTAAAAATAATCCTCCTTTCCCACCCCCAATCCCGTGTATTTTTTTTCTCGCACCTCCTTTTTGGCTGTATTTTTTCGGTGGCCCCCTTTTACGCCGTATTTGTTTGGGTGCCTCCCCTATCTTCCGCCACTCCCCATCCCCACTAAAAATGAACGGTCCCTGATCAGAATCAAAAAACTACAAGTTCTTTCAACACATTCAAAAGTTTATAAATGGTAAAAGCAATGTTACTGTAGTAAAAACAACTTTATAAAAACGGCTGCTTTAGAAACACTTGTTATATTCATTTTTCTTTACTTTTTATAATGTAAAAAGTAACATCCTGTGAGACCTGACTCTTTGGCAAAAGGTACGATATTTTACCTCGCTCAAGAACTGTTGAAAATCAATGTTCTGTACGCCTGAATCACTTAAGTTGTGCAAGTTGGTCTCAGCTTCTGGGGTCAGAATTTCTTGGTCCGTCAGGTTAGTGTTGAGGTCATCCAGAGTCTTGTCAACTGTGTCTCCCAGAAGCTAAAAATATTTATATAACGGTTGAATGGTTTGTTACACATTAAAGTGGATAACCAAGAGATAGATAGTGACAGTTGATCTCAAACGTCTGGAATTACGAGTGTGATTCCAAAATTGCCAGAATGAGAACGCAACGAAGATCAACCGCAAATAATCACCATCATTATACTCCTCGTTCATCACCGCCACCGTCATCAACAGCATAATCACCATCTTTATAGCTGTTGTCGTCATTATCAAAGTCAATCCAAGGTCACCATCATCATCATCACCATCATCATCCCAAACGTCTCCATCATCATCCCAAACGTCTCAATCGTCACCACCATCATCATCACCATCATCCCAAACGTCTCCATCATCATCAGTATCAAGATCACTGTAAAAACCATCATTGACACTCCTTCCATCATTATGAGAAACTTGAACATCACAATCATTGTTACCAAGACCAACACAATCACCATCACTTTTACATGACCCGAACCTCCAACAGATATTTGCAAGTAAGGGAAACCAAAAAGCAATTCATGTTGCAAGAAAATTCTGCAGCCACCTTCCCCTTTAAACACACACTTTGACCAAAGGTAAACTTTACAGTGACTGCAAGTTTCAAACAGGTTGCAGACACTGAATCGTAAAGCTAACAGTATACGGTTGTGTTGCGCTTAGAAAGTAATAAATTTTTACTTACTTCTTTTATGTTGAACTTCGCATTGACGTCTATCTTATTGTTAACTTTGGCTGCATCATAAATCGGTTTATTATTTCGGCAATCTCTAGCAAAAAGGTTAGAAGTAAAAAGGATAAATAACAACAATAAGTAATATTACAAATACCCAACTTTATCATCTTTTTTCTTTCAAATATTTTGAGTGCCTTTAATGAAACAATCAAGGGCTAAAAGTTGTAATATAAATAAAGATCTAATAATCGTTTATAAATGTGGGAGGTGACTTTGTTTGGTATTACATAGTCAAGTAGGTATTTAACGTTCTAAACATAAACGACTAAAAGTTCCGGTTTAACTTTAAAGTGGCTATCATTTCTTTTCCACTTTACATGCATTTTTTTGCCGATTGTAAGGGTAAAAAACACAAACGTGAAAACAACATTAAACTCGTTGTGTGGATATTTTTGCATTGCAGCATGTGAAGCACTGAAAACGTTTGGTATCTGTTAAACGTATTCGGTTTTAGGTTTCATGTCAATTTTTTTTATGAAAACTCTAATCGAGCACTGAGCAGATCTACCGTGAACAATCTTCGTGGTTATGCACGCAATTTAATCAACTGCGAAACGTAAAAAGAAAGTTACTCTTTTACAGGATTCAGCAATGCTCGACAGTGCAGCGCTGTTACAAACTGAGCATTGAAGCAACAGCTGTTGGGAACAAGCCAATTTTAGTGGGTCCGCCAATGCTACTCAAAGGTTCAAAACAAGGTTTTGTGATTGAGTCTGTAACACGGTAATTAGTAATTATGCAAATGTTACTAGTTCAAACCTACAGAAAGGATGGTGTACCTCGATTGCATATAGAAAAAAATCAAATATTTGTAAAAAATTTTCGGGTTCCTAATTTTTACATCTACGTTTAGCATACACACGCAGCTCTATGAGAAAAACTGCAAACTTACTCCAGCAGTCCGTGTATGGTCAGATCAATGGACCCATTACCGTACAACAAGTTACCAAGAAGATACCCTTTTCCTGGACCCATGAAATCCTTCTTATCTAAAACCTAGTTCGGAATCAAGAACCATTAGTACTGAAAGAGAGAAATGAGTCCTTGTCACGTGCACACAAAGACTAAAAACGTACCATCGAAAAACATACAAAATTAGTTATATGCATTCTCGAGACCTGTGAAACAACGGCCAAAAGGCATACATAGCAAGTCACGAGTAAACCAAGACTTGAAAAAGAGAAGACACGAGATTTACAGAGCTGGTCACGTGCACACCCAGACTGAATTAAGAGCAGCCAAAAGACATACAGAGCAGGGGCCGGTTGTACAAAAGTTGGATAAAGTTATCCACTGTATAGATTTTGTCTAGATTTTACGGATTTATCTGCTGGATAGTACTATTCACCCTTCGTACAACTGGCCCCAGGTCACGTGCACAATAAGATTGGGAAAAGAATAGCCAAAACTAGTAATGACTGATTTACACTTGTTATATAATAAAGCCATTCTCATTCACCAGAGAGTGAATGGTCACTTTATATAGTTTATATAACTAGTTAAATGTTGCAGTGTCCGTAAGATCGAGTTACACGGGTCAACTTTCAACGACGACTTTCTGAGCAACACCGTAACGTGTTTTCGTGACATGTTACACGAACCAGCTTTCCGCACAACTTTACTCGATTTTTTTTGCCAACTTGCAAGTTACACGATACGATTTGTAGCGCAACATCAATTTGCAACATTACCCTGATACTTTTAAAATCTCCGCGCGTCCCAGAGGTCATGTAAACAAAAAATGGCGGTCGACAACTGGAAACGTCGAAGACAAAACTTTATTTTCTTCTTCTAGTGGATATAATGGAAGAAGAAAATAAAAAGAAAGGAAAGGAATGTGGAAGAACGACGTGGAGCAGAATGTGACTTCGTACAGATGCGAAAGAGGAGTTTTTAGGAAGATAGTGATTCTGTGAAGTGGTTTATTGTTGCCCAAAAAATAGACGGCGACATGTTACAAGAGTCGATTTACAATTAATTATCCTGCGTTGCTAGTCTTTGAACCAAAGTCAATCAATGTGTTGCCGAACTCAACGTTGCGCAGAAAATCGTCCCCGGCGACATGATGCAAGGGGATCAATCTTCCTCGCAGCACTGACGCGCAGAAAGTCGACGTTGCGAGTTGACACGAGTCTACGTGGAATCATGATTGGCGGGTCAGGGGTTAATTTGTTCCTCTATGTTTACTTACATGTTTGTAGAAGCCATCATTCTCAAGTCCTTCACAGACCTTTTGTAAAGGAGTACCAACGATAAAACAGATTGTGGTAAGCAGCATAAGAAAGGAAGCAAAGATGAAACAAAAGCCGACAGCCCTTAAAAAGAAAAACACAATAAAATCAAAACAAAATGTCGAGATTTTAAATTTACACATCAGTTTTCAATCGTAGACCGTTAGACCGTTTTAAACTACTCTTGATTGCTTTGTGAAAAAATAAATACCAATGACAGATGCTATACAAAAAAAATGAAAAAGCTGTTTACAAGACACCCTAAAGAAACAGTACTTACGCCATTAGACTATGCCCACCCATGTTGGAAACTGTTCCGCGGGTGGTGGGGACAGCATCTTTATCATGGCCGCAGATACCGCACATGAGGCCCAAACCAAGAAGAACCACAATAAGCAACAGAATACATGTTAAACCTACTCCAGCATACCACCTAAAATAAGAACGGTAAAAAATTGGTATGTAAGTAAACCTTAAAATTTTTCCTCCAAATCCTCCAATTCCTAGCCACCAGCTTTAGTTGTTACTTTTTCTTTTTCTAAAAATGATTAAATCAACTCTAGCTTAAATGTTTTGTCTTTGCTGCTAGTAGTGTAAGACGCCAATGTTTGAGCATTAGTGTGACTAGCTACAATAACCTATTTACAGTAAGAAAATGAAATGACAAAACATCCTTTTTAATACTTAAATTCACATGTTAAAGTAACAAAAATAATCATGTTTTCCATTGATAGTTATTTTTAACATGTCACTTATTGTCTATGTGACGCCTCCTTTTAATGGTCTTCATTTTGCATTGAGCTAATTAGCATGATTGGTCATCATACAAACCTGTACTTGTCGTAAGGCTTGACAGAACTAACTGATTTATCAATTGTTGTTTTTCCTTCATCAAGTTGTTTATACACACTCTGAATATCAAAAAGAACATTGGAATAAATGAGCCATACAGTGCAAATGAAAGCAATGGGCTTGCACATTAACACAGTTTACAAAATGCAGTAATTCAAATCAAACATAAGCTAGAACCCAATGGAGATTTCCAGAACAAAATGTATTCATTAACTCATCAAAAGCTACAAGTAATAATGAGCATCCACATGACAAGTACCAGGTTTTTGTTTTATGTTTATGTTAGTTTATTACACTAGAAAGGTTGAACCTGTCCACAGTTCTTCCCATTTAGAACAGATAGAATTTCAGGAAAGTTTTTAGGTAATTTTGAGGTATGTGCTTAAATAACTTTTAAAATTTACATTCATTATAAATTGCTACTTTGTACCTCATTTACTGTGGATGACAAGTTTGATATAAGCTCCTGTACTGTATTTTGTGCATCATCAACAAGCTTCTTAATGTCTTGTCTTGACTTCTTTGTGTTATTAATTAAGGTTTGTGGAATCTCTTGAAATGTTTTAAATCCCTACAAGTGAATGAAAAAGGGAAACATGTGCTTGAAACATGAGTGAGTTTTAAAAGGTTCACATTGGCCAAATTTAAGTAACAAGTCCTCACCAACTAAATTAAACAAAAATAATGGTGGTGACAGCAAAAATGCTATGTATAAATTTTACTTACTTCTTTTAGTCATTTAGCATGTAATACTGATTTATATTTTTTGCATTATAATATCATGCAAATTTCTTAGGGCTCCTGAAGACCTGTTGAACACAGAGATTGGATTTTTATGCCCCCCCCCTGACTGGACTATTTTATGAATATGAGTGTTGCAACAAATAGGTAAAGGCAAAAACACAAAATACTCCTGACAATGTTATTAATGAAGATTGTAACAATGTTGGAATGACAATAGCAATGATAGATACATGAAAGCAATGATGTGAGGATATTAATGTAACTGAAAATGATAATGACAATCATGATGAAGGAGGCAGCGTGGCTCAGTGGTTAGAGTCGGGAATTTGAATGCGGGTGACCCGGGTTCAAATCTCCGACTGTGACTACTTAATGGATTTGTCCTCGGATATTCCAGGGACAAATTCACCACGCTTTGTAAATAGCCAACTGGTTTGCCTCCTACCAGTTGGGATTCTTAACTGGGGGAGGGGGGATTTTAATGGCAACTGAAAAGCCCCTTTTGGGGAGTTGCCCAATAAGTATTATTAAGTATTATTATGAAATTCTTTAACTAATACAAATGACAATATGACAAGGAGAAAAAAAACACAAACCTCTTCAGCTGCACCAGCAAAATCACTGTTAACAATGTCTTGCACCTTGCTCAACTCTTTTGAGATGTTTGGAACATTGGTAAAATTAGCATCAAGAACCAAACCATCAAAATTTGGTGTCTCACAGGGAAATGTGCAGTTCTTACTAATATCTGTTAGGTTGCCCTTGATAACTTTCAGTTTATTCTGAAGAGTAATACTTTGTTCCCTCAGTGTCTCTGTGTTATTGTTGATCATGTTTAGTTGTTCACTCATTTTCTTTGCCTCTGTTGATAAAAAAGCATAAATTATAATCTCTGATAACTCTTGTAATTTAAACCTTTAGAATTAGCAATTCGATTGGTGCATTTAGTAAATAAATAAAATATTTTCCTTTCCTTTCATCAACAAGATAGTCAAAGTTAGCTTGAAGTTTTAATTCCTCCTAACAACTTTCATTGGTAAATTAAATAATACCTTCTAAGAGCTAACCTGCTATGCATTAAGTATTCCGTCCAATGCTCCTATCAACAACATCCACAACAAAAACCAGAAATTAGCACTGGTTTTAATAAGCCACATAGGCTCATAATAGGATTTGGTTTGCTTTTCTTAGCTTTGGTAGTAGGGACTGCATGACATTACGTATGTCTCCATCACAAACCCTTAACTTATAAACATTATTTCATTTCTACCAAAGCCTGGCAAGCAATTCACATATCAGCTTTCATAACCTCCTCATAGTAATTGTGTTGCATGATCAACAAAATGTTAACTTTTAATTAATTATGATAAATTATATGAAGAAATTGACTGAAGTTATTTACTAGCAACTTTGCTTCATAATGTTACCTTTTGACAAGTTTTTCACTTTTTCTACTGGCGTTTCAACATGTGGAATAATTGAATTGAATACTGGATCAGCAACAAGTTTCTTCACTGCGCTATCATTGATATCATTCTTTATCATATTAACAGAATACTGGAACTCTTTAATAACTTTGTCAACATCCTTCAAGATTAAAGGAGACATTGATATGTATTAAGAAAAAGTTTTCAAAAATTATTTACTAAAATTAAAGATAATTGTTATTGATAGCATGAATATTTATTAATTGATCATGAAATGATTATGAAATTGTCAAGGTAATGGAATTGGCTCCCACCTTGAATAAGTGCCTATTCTATATATATTAGGTAGAAAAAGTTTTTGAGTGCACAGGAATGTTAATTAGATAAATCCACCAGTTTTTCACCAGTTTTTAGGCCACACCACAAACCTTTTCCCTCTTAAATACTTTTAAATCAGAAACCTATCAAACAGGGCTATCATCTCCCTGCAAAGCTCATGTCATGCATTCTATATGTATACCCTCCTAACCTGTACAAACTCCTTCAGATCTGTATCAATTACAAACTGCTCCAGAAGCCCAGCAGTTGACACCTTATTGGCAAGATTAACTTCAAACATTGTACTGATCATTAGCAGCCCCTGTGGGCCTTCCGTATTACTATGCCTTGCACTAAATCCTTTATAAACTCAATTCCCAGATTTTGCAGCAGAACAATAGTTTGAAAGTTACTCATTAATAAGTTAAGCTGCTTTGCTTCAATGAAGTTCAAAACTGGTGCCTAACTAATGGCCAGCTGCAAACCTTGCATCTCTGCATACCTTGAGAGTTTGCTCAATAAATCCTTTTGCTTCATCAACAACACTGTGTCCTGTAGTCTTGCCAGCATCAAGGGCATTGCTCATTCGGTCATTACACACAAATGTGAGAAGAACACCAGATCTGTTGACAATAAATACTAATAAATCAAATGTAATAAAAATTCAATTAAACCTTGCTCGATCAAGCATGCAAATAAGTTTGAGTTACTTATAATACCTCACAAATTGATATTTCTATTCTTTGAAAGATTATTAACTTCACAGGTGTAAAGAGGTTCTTTACAAGCTTTAGTTTGCTTTTTTCCTAAAAAATGTATAAATTTACAGTGCTCATTGATTTTTTTTCACTCACTTGTCAAAAATCTTCTACAAACTCATGAAAACATGACATTTATTTAGTGTTTTAGTACAAATTTTAGCTTCACAAGATGTAAACCACAACAAAAATTTGGTTGTCTCACTGGGCAAGCAATGCCATAAGAAAATAAATTTTGGCTTGCCCCTTCAAAATTTTTATTACTGCAAACAATTGGGTAACCTACAATAAGCAATTATTGGATGAGGTTGAGCAAAATATCGCGATTTGTCAGTGGCGAGCAGATTCATTAATTTGCGAGACAATGACAAATCACGATATTTTGCGATTACCAAATCCAATAATTGTTTTATCATTCAATCACTGAATTTTTTTTTGTGGGAAGCATTAACTTTTAAGCGGTAAGTGCGCGCTGCCTCATATTCAGTTTTCAAATTCATTGAGAAAATACGCGGCGCTGCCACTTTTAATCACAAAATTATTGGTTCAAAACATTTATTTTGTAACTTAGATGAATAATGTCACCTTTTTTTTATTGCATACATCAATTTAAAAAATTTAAAGTAGGAATGGAAAACAAAAACTTGGAGTATAAAAGCATTTCAAAATGAATGGTTTGGTAGTTCAGTGGTTGAGTTAGCGACTAACTAAAGTTAAAAGTACAGTTGTAAAAAATATTTACAGTTTGTTTTGTTGACTGTTCGATGCTAAGTTCGTTTGAAATATACTCTTCTTGAGAAGCTGTTAGAAGTAGTTCTGCATTTGGAATTGTTTGTGAAGGTGCATTTTCTGCCACATTGGGAACAAAAGAAGTTGCTTTACTTTCGCCAACCGTCTTCGTGGTCACCGTCTGTTTCTGCTTGTTGTTGAGGGATTCAGCTAAGGTTTCTGACATTTTTCTCTTT
>JAOEHV020412459.1:0-20340 GCA_025447995.2 Isaurus tuberculatus | reverse complement strand
CAGTAGTTGGAGCGGATATCACTCCCTATTGTATCATAAAATTGGATGAATCTGGTAAGTTGAGCCTTATAGAATAACGATAAAATTTTTTTAACTCATGAATGCTCAAAACTGGTCGAATTTAAGATCTAGGGCAGTAGTTGGAGCGGATATCACTCCCTATTGTATCATAAAATTGGATGAATCTGGTAAGTTGAGCCTTATAGAATAAGGATAAAATCTTTTTAACTCATGAATGCTCAAAACTGGTCGAATTTAAGATCTAGGGCAATTGGGTAGTTGGAGCGGATATCACTCCCTATTGTATCATATTTTTTCCGCTTTGGACTGAAAACTTTAAAAGCTTAGGAAGCATGCATATGCAAGCTAGTACTGAGGTACTGAAGAAAAGGCACTCAGGCCACGTTGATAGCTGCATGGCATCACATGCACCTTAAACGTATCAGGAACTCATTAGAGTATAGCTCAATCGGGCAAAAGCCCAAACGAGTGTAAGCACTACTGGATAGAAGCCCAACCGGGTATAATCCCTACCGGATAAAAACCTGAACGGGTTTTTCCCATCCGGGTGTAGCTCAACTAGGTATAAGCGCAACCGGTAACAAACCCATCTGTAGATTTCAAACAAGCATGCCATTATCGCTGATTATCGTTGAATTTTGTTGATTATCGATGAATAACGGTTTGAACTAGTAACAGATTTAACGTAAATAATTCTAAATACACGTGCTACAAGAATGAAAAATAAGTTCTAAATCATAATAAATCAAGTATAACTACAGAAACTAAACTCGATCCACTAATTAAATACTGAGAAAAGAAAAATCCTGCCTTAATCTCTTGGCTTGGCTGATTGATATAGAGATACAAAAAATAGATCGCACGCACTCGTTCGAATAGCGTGTTCAAATATAACTTAATAAATTATGTGTATATGAGAGTAACTTATTTGATCAGAAGAAATACTGGAAACTATAGTAATAATCAACCTTTGTTATCGACAATAACTATGGGTGGCGTGGTTGGCGCAGTTGGTATATTAAAGATCTCTATTTTCTAACCACAACGTCCAAGTTTTAATCCCCGGCTCTACTGAAATTTGAACATTTGTGTGACCTTCTTTTTCGTCAAAGCTTACTCAGCTTTCCATCCTTACAAGGTCGGTAAATGAGTACCAGCTTCGGCTGCGAGCAAACCTGTGATGGATTAGTGTCCCGTCCAGGAAGAGTCATGGATTCTGATCCGCTTAACACTACAGAAACCGGAGATAAGCGCCGGCCTCGTAAAAGGATTTAGCTTAGCTAGCGACAAAAACTAACACACAGTTAGCGATAGAAGTTAACACCATCCTGGTTTATTACTCTTTATAGTTGCAGGGCTTGAATGCGAAGTTTTCGGTCATCACTAACTCATATCCAAAACTCGTGTAGTAATTACGTTTTCGGTTGTTTATATTTTAGATAATTTGGGAAGTTTACCTCAACCACAGTCAAAAAGTCAATTTAAAGGAGTTTATCCCTTTCCAGTCAAAGCGGTCGTGGAAAAACCATGTTTAAGCGTCGATGCAACAACTCTTATAAAACAAAAGGTAAGTGATACAGTTTACTTTTGTTGAATACAGATGAGAGTGTTTGACTCCCCCTGGACGGGACACTAATCCATCGTAGGTTAGCTCCCAGCCGAAGCTGGTATTCATTTACCGACCTCGAAAGGATGGAAAGCTGAGTAAGCTTTGGCGGAAAAGAAGGTCACACAAATGTTCAAATTTTGGCAAAGCCGAGGAATCGAACCTGGGACCTTGTGGTTGGAAGGCAGAGATCTTACCAACTGTGCCGACCACGCCTCTGTTGCTTGGGACTATTGCATGTCATGTGATGAAAAAGCCCTTTAGGAAATTATTATCTTTTGTTAGACTCCAGTTGTTCTCAAAGGTTGTACCTTTGCTAAATCTGCCTTAAAGTGGCACATTGGCTATCTCAGGAAGAATATGCAAGATGGTGGTCACCCTGTGGTCATATCACCTTGCAGAAGGTTTCCATATTTCAACGTGGAAAAGATCCGAGGAAAATACCAAGACTGGAGAGCCCCTGTGAACTACCGACTGGTATCTGTTGAACAGTTTGTAGAGATAACCAAGGAGTTGGAGAAAGAGAACAATGAGAGTCACGCATATTTTCAGGTAAATAATGATGATGGTTGGTGGTGATGGTTGGTGGTGATGGTTGATGGTGATGGTTGGTGGTGATGGTTGGTGATGATGGTTGGTGATGATGGTTGGTGTTATTGGTTAGTGGTGATGGTTGGTGGTGATGGTTGGTGATGATGGTTGGTGTTGTTGGTTAGTGGTGTTGGTTAGTGGTGATGGTTGGTGATGATGGTTGGTGTTGTTGGTTAGTGGTGTTGGTTAGTGGTGATGATTGGTGGTGATGGTTGGTGATGATGGTTGGTGTTGTTGGTTAGTGGTGATGGTTGGCGATGATGATGATAACGATGGAGATAATGACGATGACGATCAAGAATATGACGTTGATGATAATGATAATGATTATGATAAGTTATTTAAGCCTTTTTTTTTCTTAATTTCTTCATTCTCACTTTCTTTTCTTAATCCTTAATTTTACTCGGCCCCATGCGATTACCTATACTAATGATCAAGTTGCTATAAAATAATATCATGCCTGTTTTCAATTATCACATTATTTAATATTCTTAGTCACTGCTTTACCTAAATAAAGACGTTGGTAAACAAATACACGATGACGTCATGTCCTTTAACTTCACCTGGCTATTTGACATAGCCACGAGAATGGACTGGAAACGAAAGATGAGTAACCTACTTCTGATTGGCATGAAAAATGTGGTGACGCCTGCGCACTACGACTTGTTGGAGAACATTTATCTTCAGGTAGTTTAGCATTTGAACAATACATAATTTGGGTTTTCATGCACTCCTTGTTTAACTCACAAAGGCTTAATCCTTTCCCATGCCAAATGGCTCTGGGAGCCCGTGTTTATGTCCGGTTTCTAAAGTGTTAAGGGGAGCATTACGGTCAATTACGTCAATCACGTGATTTTTGTCAAATTTCGAAACATTTTTGATCATATTCGTCCTGAATATTTTGAAACTTCCAATTCCCCATCATAGGGTCATAGATCGGTAAATGAGAAGAACTCATAACAATTTCAATGTTTTTCGATGAGGTTTAAGAGGGGGAAAAGCTTGGGGGAAAGCTGTTTTTAGAGAAATTTAAAAATTTCATTTCAAATGATCATAAAAATTTCAACCTTGAGTTGTTTAAATTACAGTTGCTCTGATGAAGGTCTAACACTCGAAACGTCAGCTCCTCACACTACTTATGATGATGATCATAAAAATTACACCAACAATGAATTGTCTAAATTACAGTTGTCTTATTATAAAAGAAATCATGTTCTTTCAGATACAAGGTGAAAAACGCTTCATGCTGTTCAGTCCTGATAGCTACACGCGGCTGTACCCTTACCCCACTGATCATCCGCATGAACGACAGTCTCAGGTAATAAGGAGAAAGGCGGGTTAGACTGTAAGGCAGCTACTTTTTTCTGTAGTCCTCATTTGGAAGCGTGGTCAAGAAAAGAAAGAATGGGTCGAGAAAAGCCTCGCGCCCAGTCAAGGATACAGAATAATGGAGGAGAAGCTGCAAGCGAGATATTTTTTTCGGCCAAATTTTTCTTGTTGTGACAGTGCATTTTCTAAGTTCAGGATTTTTCGTGGGCCAGATAATGTGGGCCAAGTTTCGAGATTACAATCTGTGTCAAGAAACTTGTAAAAAGATATACACGAATTAGATCTCAATAAATCTAGTTTTCTCTTGATGTGATTGACCTGTATATTACCGGAAAACCGGAGCACCCTTAGGTACTGAAACCATCGAAGTCAACTTTGATCGAAATCTCTCATATGTGCGAAGCCCAGGATTCTAACTGGGGTTGTTTCGTCAATCTATCATAATTCTCTTACTTAGAGGATCTTTCACAACGTGTCGAAAGACCTCGGCTATATCTTATTTTTCATTTTAGTTGTTTTATCTTGATATAAGAGATAAATTAGAATAACTATAGCTGTTTTTTAAGACAATGTTGGCACCAACGATATAATATTCAAAGAATGAAGCTCCTCAAATTTTATCTTGGGAAGCTGAAATCCTATACTTAACTCGCATCTGTTATGATCTATTGTAGTGACACTTTCTACTTTGCGATTGGCTGTAGTAACACCTTCTGGTTTGTGATTGGCTGTTACAACACTTTGTGATTGGTTAATCAAAAATTGAGAGTTTAGGGTCAAAAGAGTTGATTTATGCTGAAACCATGTTCTTTGCAACCAAAGAAACTATACATCTCATTAACGATTTCATGATGGCTAAAAACCGTTGCTGTTTGTTAGCTATGCCATTCTCATGAGACCCAATAAGGCCGAAACAGCATTCTGCTTACAAAACCTAGCGGAGGCAGCTAGCCCGTTACGTTAAACAAGCCACACACTAGGCGAGAACAGCGCGGCGCTAATTTCGCTGCAAAGAATTTAAGCGTATTTAGCTCACGTGGTTGTTTCCCGCACGCTGGAAGCTGTTATCGACAAAAATTAGTCATGGACGCCGCCATTTTCAATGGTATGTCGAGTTACGCATGCGCGACAAGAGGTTATTGGCGCCAGCGCTAAGTTCGTTCAGTGTCCGCACACGAGGCGAAAACTTCGTGCAAAAAGTGCGCGGCGAAAAAAATATCAAACATGTTTAATAGAGCGCTGTTGCCGCAACCGAAAATGCGCTTGAAAATTAACCCCGCACTACCGGCGAATTCTTCGCGGCGGACTTAGCGTCGTGCTATTTTTGCCTAGTGTGCGGCTTGCTTTAGGAGTAAGCCCTGACATTCTACTACACCGAAACAGCATTCTGCTGCATAACAAGACCTAACCGAGGCAGCTATCCCGCGAGGAGTAAGCCCTGACTTTCTACTACGCTGTTCATGAATAACATTTAGTCTCACTATTATCTATATTAGAGTTAATGGGTAACACCCCTTACAAATATGGACTTGGTACCTATTTTAGTGGCTGCAAGAATATTTATTATTATCTCTCTCTATTCTTGTGGCAATAATATAAGTTTGATATCAGTATGTTTTTGCAGGTAAATTTTGACGATCCGGATTATAAAAGTTTTCCCGAGGTCAGATCGCTTAGCGGACACGAAGTGGTACTTCGGCCGGGTGACGTTCTTTACATCCCGATAAACTGGTGGCATCACGTGGAGACTAGCACGGGGGGGTCTGTACTTAGTTTCCATATTAAACTATAAATAAACAGGCTCGTACGCAGGGGGGGGGGTGCGCCCCTTCCCCCAACGTCCGTAAAGGTCCGCAAAAGTCCACTCGATTATAAAAGTAATGAATCGATATATATGTTAGATACAACAAGTTCAGTGTTCTAGATTCCGCCATGAGCTCACATTTTCATTAAACCTTGAGATAACGATGAAACATGTTTGATTATGAAAACAATGTGTCCAGCACAAAAAACTTTTTTCTCTTACTTTTCCAAGCCTTTTTAAGGAGAGGAAAATGTATCCGAGGATTGGGGGGGGGGGGGGTTGGTCCCAAAAAATTATGTTCGTACACCCCCAGCAAAATTCCTGCGTACGGGCCTGGTAAATATTATTGTTTTCTAGCCAATTGCGGTTTTCTTACAGGTTTATTAATGACGTCAATACAATGACCCGGAGTTTTAACATTTTAAATGTAGCGTCGTTCAAAATCTATTCTCTACGGCACTTAAATATCAGCAATACCAAAACTGTCCTATAGTTTAAGCTTGTAACTTCAATAACTGCAATTTTTATCTGGTATGCAACTCGATCATCGCTCAAAGACGTTACGTTCCATCAATATGTAGCGTCTAAGCTAAATCCTTTTCCGAGCCTAGTGGCCCATCGGAACTGGCGCTTATCTCCAGTTTCTGTAGTGTTAAGCGGATGAGAATCCTTGACTACCCCTGGACGGGACATTAATCCATCACAGGTTAGCTCCCAGCCGAAGCTGGTACTCATTTACCGACCTCGTAAGGTTGGAAAGCTGAGTAAGCTTTGTCCACCGATATCAAGTGTCTGAAGTGGCATTTTTATCTCGTTACTGTTAGAATATGCTTTTTTTTTAATTAAACCACTCCGTAGTTTACGACCCCGTCTACACTAACCCGCGTAAATTTGAAAACGGGTAAATAGGTGCGAAAACGTATAAAATGTTTTGCCTCCACACTGATACGATCTCTACCGGATAAATCAATAAATTACATAGTTGCGCATGCGGCTCGTCTTGACTCCGCGATCATTTTGTTTTCCCGCTGGGAATTGCCATAGCAACGTGTCGTAAGCGTATGTAAAAAAGCTCAATTCTTTGCTCTGTCGCTTTGCTTCGACGCGCAGAAAACGTTTATATTGTATATTTATATTGTGTAGGAGTAGACGCGTACCTGGGTCAAGTGTCAACATGTCGGATTTGCGTGCACACCAATACGCTTAGCCGACGTATTCAAATTTAATCACTCTGGAGAGCGTGTTCAAATTACGTTTGCGTGGATAATTTATCCGGAAACGTTTGTATCAGCGTGGACGGACGGCGTATCCGACGAAAGATTGATGCGTTTTCAAATTTATACCGAGATTAGTGTGGACGGGGCCTAATTTGTTTTTCTTTTCTACTTCTAGCTCAAGCGTGTCACTCAATTTTTGGTTTGAGCCTAACAAGTTTTAAAAACTCTCATAACACCAGTAGAGAACAAGCAATGACTTCCTTTTTGGCTGAGAGTCTCAGAGTCAGACGCAGAAGCTTGGAAAAAAGGAGTATACACCAGTGGCGTAGCCAGGATCTGAAATTTTTTTTTTTTTTTTTTTTAATTAATTTTATTTTTCATCAAAAAATTTAGTTTACAAATTATGTTTTATACAAAAAAAAATTTTGCAGGCCCATGGCCCATGGCCGAGCAAACGCCGAAGGTGTGAACTAATGTTCGCGATCGCTGTAGCGCGATCGTTTCCAGGGGGGTCCGGGAACATGCTTACCCGAGAAATCTTTTAAAATTGTGTTTCTGTGTCTTTTTATTCAATATAATTAAAATAATTTTTCAATACTATTTATTTCCTGTCAAAATTATTTGAAGGCCCGGGCCTGCATGCCTGCGGGCTGGCTACGCCACTGTACACGACAGTTAAACGAATTAAGTCTCAACGATCTTTAAGTTAATATCACGGTTTGGTTAAATTTTGTTGTGTATCCGCCGATAATACTTAAAACATGTTTTTTGACCTCAACTGCACGTTTTTAGCTGTTTTGATAAAAAAGTAAAAAATGACCCCAGAACTCAAACTTGTCATTTCAGTATTCAAACGTTCTTAACATTTTCTTAACAAAAAGGTATCTCAAACGGAACAGAACTAAAGAGGAACTACCAACAAATGATGTATAATGCCATCAAAATCAAAATTGCCTGAACTCAAGAAATTTCACCGGAGAAGTTGAACTTCTGTTATATGTTAGTGGATGATTCAAGTGATCCGCAATTAATTTTTGAAAATCCATATATTAATAATTGCGCGCTTTCTTACGCTTGAAAATTCAGTATTGAACTTTCCTAGGTGCATGGTGATCTGAGTTCTACATTCTTATAAGTTATTTTCTTATAAAAAAAATTTGTATGGCTTTTGAGATTGGCATTTTAATTTAAAACCTGAAGATGGAGTCCAGATGACGACGCCGGAAACATTGTATACACGCTTTTTTTTTTATAAGAACAACTTTATAAGAACAATGAGGCTCAGATTGGCCAAAAATTAAGAATAATTTAAGAACAAGCTCAGGCTCAGAATGAAAAAAAGTGAAAATGTCTTTATTAGTTGAAACTTTACTGAATCTTGTAGTTTACGTTCGCAATGTGTATAGTAAAACACAGAGCCACAGTGGTCAGTAATCTTAGATAAATGTAGAGATCTCTTTAAATTACGGACGATCAGCATTGATTTTCAATGCTTGTCTTTTTGTTTTGATTTCTCATCATTTTAACCCGCTCACAGAAATAATGACAAATTAAGAACAAATTGAGGCTGAAATCGCCAAAAAATTTTAGAACAATGAGGCTCAGCAAAATTAACTGGTTCTTATAAAAGAAAAAGCGTGTATTTTCTCTGCCGCTTTTTGTAAAACAGTCGAGACAACCATGAAAACATGTACTAATCTTTCCAAAGATTTAATTTGATTAATCACGGCACAGCCAAGATCTACTCGCCATTGGCGATCGGGCGAGTGGATTCTCAATCCCTGCTATTTAAAGTTCGAAGACCATGCACTGTTAACTACGGCAGCACTCACTAATGCTGCCATTAACGCAGTATAGAGATATAAAGCTGTCACTGCGCCACATCGTTCAAATATCTTCTCTCCTGCACTTCTTGCAGTATAGTTTAAACTTCTTACTTCAATATAATGATTGCAAGTTTTGTATTCTGGAATACAACTCGACCATCGCTCAAAGACCTTACGTTCCATCAAAATGAAGTTCCTAAAGTGGCTTTTTTATCTCGTAAGATGATAAGCATTTCTCAATTAACCTTCAATAGTCAACGCTCCTGATCTCGCGAGTTCAGTTTGAAGTGTGCTCGACTGATCTTTTCTATAAAATGAATCTTGTTCTTCATTACCTCGTGGATATAATCTATAGCAGGCACAACCAACAAGTGTGATTATTCCAAACATAAGCACCACAATTCCACTTAACAATAAATTATTAGCAGTGGAGTCTCCTTTTGCTCTGCTCGTCTCGTTCGGTGATGGAGAAGAAAACGTGTTTGAGATACATCTTCCATTTTGAGAGATTTTGTTGTTTGAACAACCAATTGCTGTTTGGTTAATGTTTTTGGAATTTGTCAACGAAAGGAAAACGATTACAAATGCAACGGAGCACAGATTCATCACTAACGGAAAAAAAAAACTTTTTTAGTCTTGAACTCGATGGAATGTGCGGAAGATAATTTAGCGTATTATTCTCTCTCCGTCATGAAGCAATTAAGGTCTTGCCAAAAAAAGATTAAGTTGTGACAATCGGACAATTGGTGAAAGAAAATCTGTCGGCAAGTACAAAGAAAGGAAACAGACACCAAAGGTCGTAACTTTGTATAATTATTTTCCTGCACTTTGAGGATTAAAATCATTAAAGCTATCAGCTAGTTAAATCTTTTTGCGAGCCTAGTGGCCCATAGGGCCAGTGCTTATCTTCGGTTGACTCCCCCTGGATGGGACACTAATCCATCGCAAGCGCAAGCACAAGCACAAGCACAAGGATCAAAAATTATCATTTTTCTTGTGCTTTTGCTTGTGCTTACGTTCGAGTATATTCCGAATGAAAGAAAACCGCCGCACAAGCACAAGGAAATCTACTACATTTGGCTATGTCTGGCCAATTATAGCACTCGCTCCAGTTCACCCCACGTCTGAGCATTTCAACAAGATTGCGGAGGCCGCGAAGCCTTGCGACTAGTAAACATTTTGTGCTATGATTCTTGTGCTTATGCTCGACGTTCGTTTTCACTTGGCAGAATTACCTTTTGCGTTTGTGTTTGCGCTTGTGCTTGCGTCGCTAGTGAAAACCAGGCTTTAGCTCCCAGCCGAAGCTGGTATTCATTTACCGACCTCGTAAGGATGGAAAGCTGAGTAAGTTTTGGCGGAAAAGAAGGTCACACAAATGTTCAAATTTCGGTAGAGCCGGGGATTGAACCTGGGACCTAGGCTCGAAAAAGGATTTAGCTTAGTTTACTTGCTCAAACTAACACCCAATCGCTACATAGTCGAAGTGAATTAAGTAATGTTATGGTTTTTGTGTGTGGATGTTTTACGTATAGTTTAGAACACCACAAACACTCCAAAAATAACACGAACCTGAAATAAGTTCTACAGCGTAGGTTGATCATATGGATTATAGCATCGTTAAGTACTTCCGTTAAAAATTTAAACAAAAGAGTGACGTTCATCAAAAGAGTATTTTTACCCCTGTTAACAATACATTTTAAATTTGATTGGCTCGTTGGTTCGAATACATCACTCTGATTGGTTAACACTTGATGCAGCTATTGTTATTGGTTCTTTTGTAATAATACTCGACACCCTATGATAAGAAGTTCAATTATATAATATTTTGTCTATAACTATAAAAAACGATAAACTTAAGTTATTAATTTGATAAAAGGGTGCTGCTTGTGTTGTTTGAAAAAAAAATGGACGGGAGAACGCTCTTCTCAATTTTTATAATCATGCTCTCCTCCGTGTTTCTCATCACGGCCAGAAGATCGTGGGGAAGACCAAAGAAATGCAGATTGGGTTACATGTGTTGTCATGATACCTGTCTTTTAAGATCGTCCGAGTGTAAAACATCTTGTACGATTAAAAGCCTTGCAAAAAGCTGTGGCAGACCAGCGAGTACGTTCCTTGGAATGAGCTCGTTTCATTGTCAAATGGCCAGAGACAGACAACGAATGAACCAATGTGCAGTAACGTGCAGAGTTGGATATGGGATTTATGCTCGGGCGCTAAGGTGTCTTTGTGATGAATGTCGTTGGAAAGCTGTAACTGAGAAAGGAAAAAGAGGAGGCAAGGAAAATAGAAAGAACAAAGGAAAAACAGAAAGAATGGGAACGTTAGTGGGAAAAGAAAAAACAGAAAGAAAGAGAGAAATAGCAGAAAGGGGAATAACAGACGAAAAATGAAAAAAGGGAACAATGGGAAATATACTGCTCAAGGAAAGTAGAAAAAAAGGATATTTACGCTCAATTTACAGGGATAATCCATTAAACAACGATGCAAGCGTTAAAGACTATAAAATATTTGGTTAAAACGAAAATTAAAAACGCAAGTTAAAACGATAAACATACAGATTTTCAATATTATGAACAGTAATTACTTACAATTAGGAACCAAAAGAATACATATATTGATATTTTAAAGTGATATTACCTCAAGTTATGGGCAATATAAATTGTTATATAAGGTTTTAACAAACCATTTTGATGAAACAAGGAAAATTTTTGAGTTGATTTTGGCAAAATAAAGAAATGAAATTTTTTTAAATCAAAATAACTATAAAAGGAAAATTAGAATATGTGTTGTTACCTTACAGGAGTTTATAAGTGATGCGGTTATGACTCCACTTACTGGGTAATATTAAGTGATATTACTCATATTGCCCGAAGAACTTAATATAACTATTTTTTCACTTTTAAAAACAAATTGACGTATATTTCAAAGTAAAATATTCGAAGTTAACACACCACAAATAATCAAAACAAAACAAAAATAAATAAATAAAAAAGGGAGTCATATCTCACTCTTCAGAAATTCGTTAGTACTTATTTTAGAAATTTTTCCAAAAATCATTAAAAAGAAATACACAGGCGATGTCTGTTTCTATTATCCAGTTAAATTTAAATTGTTTTCACTCCCTTTTCTTTTAGTTTTGTTCATACTTGACAGACTTGAAGCATGCATAAAACTGGTGAATAAATAACTGATGTACTACGTTAAAGAGAAGCTTGTGTGTGAACCAATATGATTAAGAGCTCGGAATAAGTCAGAATTTCAACGCTCGAAATATCAGCTTCTTACACTAATTACAGCGATGGTTAAAACATTTCCGTTTTTAATCGATTAAACCACGTTGCTTGAAGTAAAATACGTCCCTATTGTTTAGAAAAACATAGAGACTGTACTGCAAATACCCTGTACGAAATATCGTGCTAGTGTAGGATCTGTGAAGATCTATCAGTTAGTAAAATGTAGAAATACAAAACTAGTGAATGAATGACTGATGTACTACGTTAAGAGAAGCTTGTCAGTGAACCAACAAGATTAAGAGCTCGCAATAAGTCAAATTTTGCAGGCTTAGACAGCTGTAGGATCTCTGAAGATCTATTAGTAAAATGAAGAAATACAAAACTAGTGAATGAATGACTGATATATTACGTGAAAGAGAAGATTGTCAGTGAACCAACATGATTTTAAAAGAGCTCGGAATAAGTCAGAATTTGCAACCGTAGACAGCTGTTTCGTCCTATTTAGGACTTGTCAGTACGGTGTAGCATGAATAGGGCAGAATGGCTGGACATCTGACGTCACGCATTCTTAAAGTTTGGGTATTGCAGCCCGAAAAATAATACTCGTCTTGCGCGACCAAAATACCACATGATAACAGCTCGTGACGTAATCTAGGGTACACAAATCAGATTTTTAAAATGGCGGAGGCGAAAAAAAATATTGGTGTATATTTTGAGAATTTTTGACTCCCCCGAAATAGAACACTAATCCATCACAGGTTAGTTCCCGACAAAAGCTCTTACTAAAGACTTAAATCGAAAAAAAAATGTTTGAAGGAAAACAATTTGTTGCGACAGCTGGTTCGCAGTATGGCTTTTCTTTTAGTTTATTGTTAACTTGAAATCACTTAGTATAGAACTTTGAGAACAGAAAGCGAACAAAGTTAATTGTTCTTTAAAAGCTTTTCTTCGCAATGGCATGGTTTAGAAGTATATAAAAGAAATACAGACCTAAATTGAATTCCAAGAGCAATCTTTTAATAAAGAAAGACAGCAATATTTGATTAAAAATTTTTATGATCTTAAAACTACAATTGTATGAGTGCATATAAATGTGTCACTGAGTTATAAAACCATCTGGCATTTTTTTTCTTCCCGTGTTTTGATGACAGTCTGAAAATTTTTCGAGTTTCTTGATGCATTTGTCAAATTTCATCGCCAGATGTCTAGTGAGTAGATGTGTCACGTGGTCCGCGATGTGTCAATTTTAACAGGTTCCATATGTGTTTGAACAAAAGAATAATTACACGCTTGTCAAAAGATAAAAGACAAAACAATAGGAAACAAAGGTTAAAGACGAGCAAAACAATATATTTGAATAAAAATCGTGTTTCAGATGAATATGGTTTATTAAAACAAGTTCTCAAACTCGAGTCCAAGCAAAGGAACCGATTTACCAAAATCTGCAGGTTATAGTTAATAATCCAACCTATCGAAATGGTGAAAAATTGGTACTGGCTGGATGGTTTGAGAATTTTTGTCAAAGTGGCTTTCTTCTGGTTAAATGTTTGTGGTGTTTTTGCTTGTACTAGCGATTCGCAGTGCCCTCGTGGCCAGATCTGTGTGTTTGATGAAGGTTATTGTCAAACGGAGAAGAGAAATTCGCCTTCCATAGTTGTTATTTTGGCACCAGTTGGAAGTGTGCTTGCAGTGTGTGGTGGGATTTTAATCTTTTTTATCTGCTACAGACGACGTCTAAAACAAAAGCGGCGTCAACAGGAAGTTAATGATATCGTTCATGAAAATATCACACAAAATCAAGGGAGATATCAGCGAAATGACACTTCTAACCAGAATATATCAGCTCTTAACGCCCACTTGTCTTTAAACTCTCATCAGAATCAACTGAATTTGGGTTTCGAGTATTTAAACCCACCACCATATTTTAGTGTTTTTGCTCTGATAACACAAGAAGGAGATGGTGATATTCAGCGAACTGTGGTTGATAATAGAGAGATACAGGAAGTACAAGCTGTATGGGACCGTGAGAGAGATGATGAATTTCCACCAGCTTACAATACTCTTAGTCTGGGTCCCCCATGGCCTCCTGCCTACTCTGAGATAGGCTCTGAGTTCGGTGATATTGACCACAGGGAACCCGATTATATGTTTTGATACTCTTAGTCTGGGTCCCCCGTGGCCTCCTGCCAACTCTGAGATAGGCTCTGAGTTCGGTGATACTGACCACAGGGAACCCGATTATATGTTTTGATAATTTTAGTCTGGGCTCCTTGTGGTCTCACGCTTTTTCTGAGATAGGGAACTGACAACAGGGAACCCGATTACATATTTTGATACTCTAAGGCTGGGACCCTCGTGGCCTCCTGCTTTTTGGCCACAGGGAACCCGATACTCTTAATCTCGGTTACCCATAGCCTCCTGTTTTCTCTGAGTCGGGGGAACCCGATTATATGTTTGATTTTTTTTTCATTCCTTTTATAAATTTAATCAAACATTTATAAAAAAAAATTAAACGTATTGTTATTTTTTTTAATTCTCCAACCACTAGGAAAAAAGGAAAGCTCTCAAATAAACAAAAAATAAATAAAATAAAATATAAAGATATAATAAATCACAAAGTCAACACGACGTATAAAATTTAATAATATATATATATATATAAAACAACGCAAATGAAGAGTAAAACAATATGTTTTCTATCCCTCACCTATATTTCGACCGGATACACCGGTCTTCCTCAGGGTGAAGGATATATATATAGGGAGTTTCATATTTCGATTCTTCCGTTTTTTAGTGCTCAATACTTAAAAGTAGAGCGAGATATATAGATACGAGGAAAAAAATCAAAAAGACTACATTTACGTCCCTATTTATTTATCATGGGTCACTAGGCTAAATCCTTTTCCGAGCCTAGTGACCCATGGGGCTTAAGAAGGCTTAAGAAGGCTTAAGAAGGCTTCTTCATGTGCGAAGTTGGTAAGATCTCTGACTTCCAACCACAAGGTCTCAGGTTCCATTCTTCGGCTCTGCCGAAATTTGAACATTTGTGTGAGCTAACCTGTGATTGTTAAATTCTATACGTCGTGTTGACTTTTTAATTTATTATGTTTTAGTTTTTCTACTATCGTCAACCAGAGTTTAGTGGTTTACATTATTGTGTGGTTATTTTTTTAAAACTAAAAAAAGAGTTGAGCATTTTTATTTACTCTCTTACGTTCATTGTATAAATGCCTTTCACAATACATCAATTAAAATAAACACGTTCTCTGTTTGCCAATAAATATTGATTGAAGATTTCAAACTGGTTATTAGAAAATATTAAGTCATATTTTGAAAACAATGCTGACTGGATTCTAATGGTTACGTCAGCAAAGGAAATTGACATAAACGAAATGAAAAACTTCCTTTTTCTTAGTTTCCTCAAATAATAAAGTACAATACGTTTTTCATAAATGTGTCACGTATAGACCAATTTGAAGGTCAATATTATAATTTATAACACAAGGAACGGAACACTGTTTGGTATCGAAGGATATCTTTTATTTCTCGATTTAAAGTGAGTGCGTGTTTGCATTATTTTACAGTCAAGATGAAATAAATATTAAGATTGGTAATCATTCTGTTCTTTTTATTAAAAAAAACATTTGATTTTGTTTTTATACAAGGAAAATTTGAGTTTCTGCCAACTTTTTTGTAACACAAAATTCTTCTCACATTCCATCTGGATAAAAATATTTTCAAATATCGAAATGTTCTCTATTTACAGTTTCATATTCTCTATTCAATAAAAATAAATAACAATTTACTGGCTGTTATTATACCAAAGTTATTAGCAATATAAAGGTCATGGCATTTTGCGCTGCACTGGTATCGTCGTTGAGATGATTATCACGGGTTTAAATCTCGCTGAAGCCAAAAGTTTTTAAGATTTATTTTCACCGTTATTTGAAATTATTTCAAAACCGTGAAGATTGTTTCATGAGGAGATAATAAGTAAATATACATTATGCTATAAACGAGAAAATACGCCGTTTCTCCAGTCCGTGAATAAGCAGTAAAGATGGCTTCGCTTGATATTGTATATCAATTTCCTTTGCATTGTTTTTATTCACGTTAGTCAATGAACCTGCAATATCGATGTTGATTCATGCATTATCGAATTGGTTCCCTTAGATGCCTCGAAAGCGGTTTCACTGCATAATTACTGAATTATTTGATTTTTTTTATGTAAGTTGTAAAAAAATACATCTTTCACAAATCCACTGACCTTTCATCATGCTTAAAACAGCCCAAAAAAGCAGTTCGAAAGTATGTCGTTGGTAGAAAAAAAGCTAAGCAATAACCCCGATTTATTCCGGTTTTGCTTTTCAACACTTGAAAGGAAGTCTCTAACCAGATATTGTTCACACTGCCTGCCAGTTTTAATTTTTTTTTCCACCATGAAAAAAATGGGCCGTCTTTTGTTTATTTTATTGTGGTTGCTTAAAAACGATGTCTCAGCTCACTTTCGTATTCATACAGCCGAAAAAAAGCTTGAGGATAATTCTTTCATAAACAACAAGCTTCGACCTTGAATTTTCCTGTTTTGGTTTCCATCACTTGAAAGAAAGAATGTCTCTCACTTTATGTTCCTATCTTGATCAACGACTGGGTATCTTTAAATTTTTCCGATGTGGTAAGAAAAGATATTCTGAGCTTTTCACATCGACTCATTTTCAACATTTAGTCAACCTAAGAAGCAGTTGAAAGATTACCTCGCTCAGACACAAGTCTCGAGCTTGAGATATTTGGCTTTGAAACGATGTAATCATATGATTCTTAAATTTTGTAAAATCATAGTATTACTTGTTCATTTTGATCGCATCTTCGTAACGAGGCGGACATTCTTCCAAATCTTCTGCGATAGTCTCATAAGATGGAGGTGGCAGTTCGCAGACTTGAATAGCGTCAATTTCTAGAACTTCACTCGCGTTTATGTCAGTTCTTCTCACTTGCTGTGTATCCTCAGTTAGAACACTAAATATACTAAAATACGGAGGAGGTCCTGAATAATTGCTCGCAACAGATAGCTGCCTTTGTAAGAAGTGTCTAGGTACGGTAACAATTGTATTATGAGCTATGGAAGAAGATCGGCGCACGATTCTAACGGTTTGTCTTTCAATGTCTTCTTGAGTTGTCAGTGATGACTGACTGCCCCATGAGTTCCTTCTCCAAACATTTCTATGGCAAATGTAAGCCAAGAGAGCTATGAGGCAAACAATTAAGACTATCATTGCGCTCAATATTCCAACAATGATTCCATTTTCCTTCGGGTGTCCATTGATTTCAACGCAAACGCCAGTTGTCTGATCACGCTGACACACATGTGTGCTTGGACAGTCCTCGTCTCTTCGACAAGACGTACAAGAATTTACCAAACAGAGAAACAAAATAACTCTGAGATTCCATCTTCGAAGTACGACATCACAACACTCCATCTTGAATCTTCTTCTTGTGTCAACTCGGCATTCAAACGTTTTTATGGGCCAACGTCAAACACGCCGGGAGTTTAACTAACGTTAAAGGTGAAATAATGACTTGATATCACACGCTGATCTATACTTTATTTATAACAAGAGCCACTTCCTGTGAGTTGAGATACGAAGACGTCACGGAAGATCTAATATCGGGCGGGTGCCTCGTTTGATATCGTTTCTGATGATTTATACTTCCGACAAATCATTATTTTTTTCTAAAAGCAAACATTACTAGACTAGGAACAGAGTCGATAGAAAGAAATGCTTTGTTTTAATAGAACAGTTGAATTTTTTTATTTATCACCTTATCACGTTTATCTTAATACGATAACTTTTAAGATTTTATAAATAGTGTCGACTTGAGAAAATTTTGATAGTCAAATGAATTAGGACGAATATCAACTTGATAACTGATTATTACAACAAAGTATTTTCCGTAATGCATTCGTCATATGAATACAGTGTTCTTTGTAATACCAACCGAACGTGGTCAAATTCCGCGACTTTTAACACAGGCATTTCTTTCAAATTTCTAGTTTAATATCGTTTTTCTATGAACAAACAAACATAATAATAAGTATGTTGGTAAAATTCCAACTCAACTATTTTCAGTAACACTGTTCTCTGTTCGTTTTTATTGCTCTTGACTCTAAAAGAACATGCGTTTTTGATAGAGCTGTCAAAATCACTTTCTATTCAATACATCGCCTGTTTATTTTCGTGTTGAAAGACATTTATTTATATTATTTGTGACATTATTTATTATAATAAGGTTACAGTAGAATTAATTCTAATTATATTGTTAATATTTAAATAATAAATATTTGTCATGGTTGGATACATTTCTTCACTTTTTTCACTAATTTTCATTGCCATTGACGGTAAAGGAACATGTGATTTTGTTCCGAAAGTTTTCAAAACCACTTTCGTTTCAACTTCGCCTGTTTATTTTATAGCTGAATAAACAATAAATCTTTGTCATTGCCACGGGCTGTAAAAGAACATGGGTCGGGGGGTAGGTAGGTAGGTAAATACATTGCAGCGTGAGCTGAATTGCGTATTTACATAACATTAAACTAGTAATCAAATAAAACATTGTAATAGATAATTAAAAACCAATGAAAAGAACCTTAAAGGTTATTTACAATTCCGTTAAAAGGCCATAATGAAACTGTTCTTGAATGTGTTTGTTTTGCACCGCAGCAAAGTGAACGTGCGCGCGTGCCTAAGTTTGTAATTTATACAGCTTCTTTAACTTGTGGTTCGGGTCGCTCATTATGCATTCGAAAGTGCGCGTGCATGTGTTTTTGTTCTAAAAGTTCTCAAAATCACTTTCGTTTTAACTTTGTTTCGCCTGTTTCTTCTATTTCTAGGGTTGAAATACATTTGTTTACATATATCATGAAATTCATATTCAATACTACAGCCAACACTAGAATTAAACTTTAACTGGTTAAAGTTCAGTCATTTACAAATCTTCGTCAGGCTCTGCCTTTTTAGCAATAGGTTGACTATAGCAATTTTGGTAAGAAAAGAGAATCACTAACGACTGACTTCAAGCTGTAAACCCCTCAGTTGTTTTCAATACGTACTGCCTTATCTATTTCGTGTTGAAATAAATTTGTTTACATTATTTATGACAATAAACATTAAACTAGAACTAATACTTAAGTCTTAATTGGTCGATTCCATTTTGCATTACATGAATATACGCTTTTTATAAGAACCAACTTTATAGGAACACCCTGGCTGAGATTTGTCCAATTATTAAGAACGAGTTAGGTCAAGACCAGGATGAAGTTTTGGTCAGACAAATTACAGTGCACGCATTTATAAGAACCAACTTTATAAGAACACCCAGGCTGAGATTTGTCCAATTATTAAGAACGAGTTAGGACAAGACCAGGATGAAGTTTTGGTCAGACAAATTACAGTGCACGCATTTATAAGAACCAACTTTATAAGAACACCCAGGCTGAGATTTGTCCAGTATTAAATTAAGAACGAGTTAGAACAAGACCAGGATGAAGTTTTGGTCAGACAAATTACAGTGCACGCATTTATAAGAACCAACTTTATAAGAACACTCAGGCTGAGATTTGTCCAGTATTAAATTAAGAACGAGTTAGAACAAGACCAGGATGAAGTTTTGGTCAGACAAATTACAGTACACGCTTTTAATAAGAACCAACTTTATAAGAACACCCAGGCTGAGATTTGTCCAAAATTTAAGAACAAGCTGTGAACAATCACCAGGCTGAAATTTTGATCAGACAAATTCAGAGGAATTTTGAAGAAGATAAGCAAGCTCGTCACGTTTGCGGACTTTGTATTGACAGTTTCAAGATTTTATCGCATACCGCACACGTATTTCTTTGCGCCTTTTTTAGTTTTTATTGTTCCGGGCAACTAATCCCCTGTTTGAAAATATCAGGAAATAAGAACAATTTAAGAACAACTTGAGGCTGAAATCGCCAAAACCTTAAAAACAACCCAGCCTCACCGAAAGTTACTGGTTCTTATAAAAAGAAAGCGTGTAAGAAATATATTTACATAATCATTCTATAACTATTACAGTAACGTTACACTACTGACTAGCTAGAATAAATTCTTAACATTTGTCAGGGTTGGACAAAAAACACTGTCTTCACTTTTTTAGCATTTTCTTGACTGAAACATTTTGGGTTATCTTCGTAAATTGATATGATTAAACAAAATAAGGACTGCCTGACTACGAGCTGAAAATACTCCATTCTAGCAAACATTAATCATTATATTGCTCGTTTTTCAAATTAATGTACATTTGATTACATTCTTTTGTTACAATAGAATTAATAATTAACAGCTTCAAGTTTAAAAACAATAGCTGTTTGTAAAAGCTGGACGGATGGCTTCAAATTTATCATTAGTTTTTTGAAAAAAACATTTTGATTTACCGCTGTAAAATGATCTAATATCCAGAACGCCCGACTTCCTATGATTTATAAACTTTGTCGCTCTAGCTAAAATTCAACAATCGTAGTCAAGAAAAGAAACAAAATAAACGGTAATTAGATTAAAACTAGTAATAATCAAAGATTATAGCGAATGCGTTCGACGAGCGACATGCTCGAAATGCACCATCGAATCCGACACGAAAAACAGCGTTTTTTCCCCTAGAAAATATATCACTGCATATCAACCTCCTGATGTTA
>JAOEHV020412458.1:0-38181 GCA_025447995.2 Isaurus tuberculatus | reverse complement strand
CATTTAAGAATAATTTCTTGCTTGTAAACTTTGTTCAAATAAAGAGTTCAAATAAATGCAATACGTGGTGTTTTTGTTAAAAAAAAAAAATACGTCCATAATTAGCTTCTTCAATCTTGCTACAGTTCAACAGTCACCCATTAGCAAAATACGTGCGCTTGTTTCCCCAATAAAAAGGTTTTTAATAAGTATTTCTGAACTTCGTTAGTATTAACTTGCTTGTTAGTTAATCATTAGACTTCTTGATCTCACAGATTTCGAATAAATAGCCTACTTGAACTTCAGCAACCTTGGTCATTGACTTGGAGTTCATTGGTAAAAAAATGTAGTTCATTGCATGGGATTGGTCAAGAATATCTCATTGGTAAGTTTACATTTTTCTCAAGCCCCTATACCCCATCTATATATGTAGTAATGAACGTATCCATAAAGTCCTGTAGGTTTTGTGTGTTTAGTGAACATCTTCTCATAGTACGAACTGTTTGCATCTGGTCTCACTCAACAAGAAGGATTCAGTTTAGGGTATTCGTCAGAATCAATAAGTAAATTAGAGTGTTGACTTTTGACCCATGATGCAAAAGATGAATAAATCGGTTTTCCTTTGACCTTCACTCGTTGCCAATGTATCACTACCACCTGACCATGAAGAATACAGGAATCCGCAAACAAAGTGGAGTTTGTCGTGTTGTGGACTGGTTTGAGTGCTTCCAAAGTAAGATTTTTAAAGCGATTTATTGCGGCCTTTTCCTTCTCTGAACATCGTGCCAAGTGGCTTATACAGCTTATTTTAAGAATGTTGTGAAGTTGCCACGAGTCATACAAAGGGTTAACAATAAAAAGTGGCATTTTAATGTGCTGTACAAAATACTGGGGAAAGAGACATTTCCAGCGATCGCCTTTCTTCGTCACAGAGACACAATCTTGATTTACACCTCGAGAACAGTGATGCAATTTACAGACTCGCTTCATTTGACGGCGGAAAAATCTCGGACCATTCATGGAAGGTGCGTCCACAAAATATCCAGCATCCGATAAAGCAAAGACGGGAATGTTTCCAGGTATTTGGGCACGAAAATAATCCGCATGTAGCATAACGGCAAGCCCTCCCGCCGATGTGCCGGAGAAAATGATGTTTTGGGCTTGTTTCATCCCCTTTGTCTTAAGATCATCAATAAGCGCGCTAAGAATTCGCTTTCCTCTAAAGTACAACAAATTTCCCTTGAATTTTATCGGCTTGCTTCGATTTCCAGCAAACGACGCGCCATCGCAGTATTTTACGAAAACAACGTTCCAGTTGTAGAAATCGGGATTTTCTTTTGGAAGATGAGAAAGTAACCCTGATGTTCGGGTAAGCGGTTTGAACTTTTCTGAAGATCCAAGGTCAGTTTTGCTCCGGTAATAACAGCTTTTTCTACTACTGCACCAGGCCCCACCTTGTAAATAGATGATCCATTTTGACACTCCGTAAGCAAAACCCTTACGGAAATAAAAACCCGGTCGAGATCCATCTAAACACAGAGCACCTTTCTGTTCTGAATCTTCAATGTAATTGAAGTGATATCTTACATCCGGATGGTACCCAGGTACGTTGTATGGTATATTACCTTGCCATAGGGGATACGGGTTTGGGTACCAGGGGCCATATTTTGATGTGTTTTTGTGTACTTGGACTCGCTGACTTTCGTTTAATTTGTGTAGATCCTCTAATGATTCACGATCGCCCCCGCTAAAGCCTGCTTTGTCTTGCTGCTCAAGAAGTTTGCTCGTATTCGCTTTCTTGTCGTCCGTTAAGGCATTTGCGTAATTTTCTCTATGATCTCCTCCGAGCTCAGTGGTTCCCTGTATGCCACCTAAATCCAAGTCTTCTTCCCCCATAAGTGCTTCTTCGTTAGCACTCACTTCTCTGTCAAAGTAGAGTTCTAGATCTTCTATGTTGGACTCGTTTTCTGCTTTCTCTGAAAAATTTTGCGCAATTTTAGTATCACTTACGTTTTTGCCAAACAATATACCACTTTCATAAGGCACTTTGGTGTGATTTGATTTGTCTTCTGTAAAATTTCCGTTCTCTAAGCTTAACAAATCTTTTTTGCTTCTGTAATAGCTCACATTCTCATCTTTGGTTTCTTTATCTTTGATGAAAGTCTTCTTTTGATTTAAATATATATTCGCAACGTTTTCATTCACAGCTTCTCGATATCCTTTTATGATCTTTCTTGTCAGCTTGGTGTCATATTCTTTTGTTTCACGGGTATTCATTGTTTTTACATTAAGCTTTGAACAGTTTCCTTCATTTAAAACTAAAATCATCCAAACAAAGTATAGAAACGAAAGTTTAAACAACATTTTATAAGCTTGGTTTTTGAAACTTAGTGTACTGACTGTTACAAAACAAGGTCTAAATTTGCTGGTAACTTCAAGCACAATTTCTCATGAAATGAAAGGCTTGAACGTTTTCGTTCACTTGTTTTGTTACCTGTTAATAATTTGTCTAGGAAAATAATCTGGCAGGTATTTTCTTTATGGTATTTAAGAATGCATTCAAGAAAGAATTTGGGTCAGGATTAAAATATTTTCATTTTGAACCGACTATTTTTATTTCGGAAGTGCGACAGTAAGCTTTTTTAACAAGTTTTGTCAATATGACAACTACTAATTGATCTTTGTGGTAAGTGTATTCAGTTTGTACAAGAAAAATACACGGTTTACAATTGTACAAATGATCAGTATAAATTTGTAGCAGTTGTTTAATTCCACCAAGCAGGTTACAAAAGTTGGTACATACTCTTCGATATCATGAAGAATTTTTGCAAACAGAGGTACCTTAGAAATGCCGTAAACGATTTCTCTCAATTAATAAATGCGAACATATTTTTTGTTGTTAAAATCAGTGCTGTCTGCAAATATAATTTTGCTTCGGAAAAAAGATTTATTTATAGAGACAAAACTTAAATTTCAGATAATCATTTGAATCAATAAGTAATCTTTCTCCATTCTTTTTTTTCGATCTAAGAAGTTGTTTGAAATTGCTTGACCTTAATTGATCTTGTTCTATAGTTCATCGTCTCACAATGGCTGCAAACAAGAAAGGAACAAACCAAGAGTATAGTTTTCTTTCCTTGGCTTAGCCGCCTTTACAATGGTTGTTTTGAATTTCATGATGGATTCAAGTTAATTTTCTGTTTAGTTTTCCACTTGGGACAAAACTTGGGTATCTAAAATGTCTCCAATTTGCCAGTAATGCATGGGAAAGGAGTTTCACGATGTAGAGATTGGAGTTACCATGTTTTACGGAGAACTGTTGAAAAAGGCAGTTCCATTGCTCACTCTCAGAATATGGAAATATCTTCTTTGAGAGGCGACTTCTAATGTAGTCAGCATTGAAAGTACGGATAAGACCTTAGCCAAAGTGCCAGGAAAAATACTTCCCGTACTCCGTAAATTCCGTTTGCAAGAAGATCATCCATCGTTGCACCTAGATTTCTTTCACTCAAGAAATAGATCTATTTTCCATTGACCTTTATTGGCTCCCTAAGATTCCGAGAAAAAGATCTACCATCACAGTATTTCAAATGGACTATGTTTTATTTATTGAAAATATCATTAAATTCGTTCTTTGGTGAGAGGACACCGTCTGCGTAAAGTAAAGGTCCCCAACTATTAGAAGAACCATATTGGGTTCGAGATCTTTAATAGTATTCCCGTTTAGATATACACAAGGTACCCCCTTCTAAATAAATGGTCCGTGTATCTTTTTCGCTATCAGCCCCTAAGCACTTTTACTGCATCCAGTTCAGGTATAGTAGAATTTCTAGTTAGATGTCTCTTCTCGAAAAGTAATATTAGCTTTCCAATTATTTCCCCTCGATGGAAAAAAGGTTTACCAGGAAACAGTTTAAGACTTTTATTTTACTTTGTATATTCAGTAGCCTTGTAACTTGATTGCTTTCTTTTTGCTGCATAATACATATTGCAGTCCAACTTACGAATTATATCTTGCATCTTTTTCGACTTCAGGTCATCAAACTTAGCCAATCTACTCTCCCTCTCTTCTATGGTAGAAATGTTGTTACTTTCGGGGTCAAAAAAGTTTTCCTCATTTGCCTCATTTTCGCTTCTCCTCTCGAACTCGAGATGATCACCACCTCTTCCAATTTCAGCAAAGTTTTCCCCGTGGCCATTAATTTCTGAAAGCTGAGATTTATTGGCATCGATGTCATTTTCGTCTGCTCCCAGTTCATCATAGTTCAAATCGTTATCTACCAGATGCGAAAAACTATTTTTTTCATCTGAAATGTGGCTCAAAATTTTGCTTCTTTTAGATAAAACGCCACCAAGAGTCTTCTTTGGCCAAAACTCGGCCAGCTCTTCTTCCTCTCCGCCTAAAATTGTTTTGTCTTTCCAAATAGCATCATAGTCCTCTTCAGTTACTGATCCATGCTCTTTATTTATTTTTGTTTTGCTCTTGTCACTGAGATGACCAGGACTCGGTTTACCAGTTTTTCTCAAATGTTTTCCAGTAAAACCTTTTCCAGCCGCCAAAATTTTACTTTGTCGAGAAGTTTTGTTTCTTTTCATGGTGTTGCCGTAGTTCAAAATTTTATTGTTCCTCTTAGTAAATAATTTGGTTTTTCCTGGATAAATGTTTTGGTACACTCCAAGTTTTGGACTACGCTTCGGACTGTATTTCCTTTTATTTGAAAAAAAGGTGTGAAATCGTACTTTTCCGTCTCTTGTTTCATTATACTGTGTCAATTGCAACATCTTCACACCTTTTTGGTGACTTCCTTTACTGGCTGAACTTCGCTTAGCTCGGACAGAAAACCATATCAGATTTTCGATTTTCTCCGTAAGCCTCTGGGACTTATATTTCTCTTGTGAAAGTCGAATGCGAGTGTTGTTCCAAATGTTATCTTCTGCAGAAATGATCATCGTACTCTGAAAAAACAATACTAGGAGTACACAAATTCTTCTTACAGCCATTTTTTCCTATAGCTTTACTGTTCGAAACTGAAGTTCTGTGGAAATTTCTTTATTGGAGAGCCATCTTGTTTATTGTTTGATGTAGAAACAGAATCGTGACATAAATTGATCTTACCAAAAACCACCTGCTGTTTTGTCTTAAAATGACAAACGATTAGGTCGTTTGAACATTGAAGATGACTAAGCAACATTAGAACGCAAAAAGAATGGTAGCGTGTAATTTAAACAACTTAAGGTTAAGATTTTTGATTATCGCAGTAAAGAAGATGAAGTTTCTAAGATTTCCCTTTGTCAGAGCGACTAAATAATTCTTAAAAACTGGAAATGTTTGTACAGATATATATAAATATATAATACATGCGAGTAAAAATATGGAGGACAGTCAGCTCCAGCTCCAGATAACTTCATTAAAATGAGTGCTCTGTTTGCAAAATACTTTACATCGAAAAATATTTACCCTTTGTTCTCTTCGCTAGACATCTATGGATTTTTTCCCAGTTATTTGCTATAAAACGATTGATACAGCAATTGCTACACTTTAATTTTTTAAAACATTTTTTTGAAAACATGCAAGTTAGTAGAACAGCAAAATCCAAGGGCTCTTTTGAAATGGGAAAAGAGCAAAAAAACATTCTTAAACTTTGCTTTTTGGCTTTAGATTATTTAAGCATCATTTGAGGAAACATTTTCCTTTATCGTATCAGTATTTCAATGAAATTAGTTGGAACTGCTGCAATTAAGTTGTCTTAAACTGCGCATAATTGCTTAGAGCCGAATATTTGGGAATATATAATTATAAACAAGAACGTTAAACGCTTGTGCAAGCATTCTAATGAGTCAGGCTCGTTATTGCCTAGCATTGGGTACCAAACATCTCCTTAGAAGAGAGTTCTCTAGTTTTTGGCATGTTTGGAAGAAACTGGAAGATTTTAAAATTTCCGATAATATTCTTAACGGCCAAATTAGTGGACGGAAAAGAAGAATGAAAAAAAAGAACTCTCTCTTCACTTTAAGTAACAATACAGTTTTAGAGCGGATATTTTGCTGACGTTTTGAACGTGATTTAACACCTCTTTTACAACGCTAGGATAGCCGAGTTATAAAAGATATATAAACATTTCAATGCAATTTGGCTAAAAACGTGAATCAGTACCACTGCATGCTATTCGTGTCAAGCAATTGAAAATTAAAACATTCCGTCTGCTGCGCACAATCCGCCAACTCAAACAAATTTTACACATGCGCATGATTCAAAATCTGCTCGATAGATTTTCCAATCTTGTTCGCAGAGCCCGCGTTTTTGGCGCTGACCAAAAGGAACGCAAGCTCTGGGAACGAGATTGTAGATTTTCGTGACTTTTGGTGCACGTATAAATATAAATACATATAACTGGTGAGAATCAATTTTGAAAAATTCTGCAAAAACGTTTGTTAGGAAAAGAAATTCAAACTAAAACCCTAGCCTGTGTGGTTTTGCAAAGAACAGATCTAGATTTCTGTTCTGTAATATCTGTTTCAAATTTTTTGAGCTAATCTGTTACTATGGAGGCAGTCTTTATCCTATCCAGTGCAGTAACTGCAGTTGATTCTTTTGCCCAAGCGATATCAATCAACTTCAAAAGACATTATTCTGCTTGTTCGTAGATGAAAACAAACTTTTACTTCGCGTAAAGCTATTTCGTGTTATTTTATTATCTCAGACCTTAAAACTAACAAACACAATTTAACAAATATTTGAAAGAGAGACTAGGATGGTCAAGTCAAACAAAAGCTTTTGTTTTATGTATTATATAATAAAGAAGTAACAATTTTTAGCCCTACATTTCATATATTTTTATTGTGAATTCAGTTTCGAACACTAATTAGCATAATCCTAGGGTTTTAAAACCGAGCTTGAAAGGAACAGTGAACAGGTAAACGCGTTGAGGTACATGCAATGTTGTCGATTGAATATCAATTCAAAGAACGAGCTAAATTTCAAAGTTTTCAAAACAAATATATTGTTTTTCTTGTTGACCAGTTTCACTTTATTTCTCGGTTTACACGTGGCGAAAAAAGAAAATTGTTGAACAAAAGACAAAGGGTTTTTTGGAAACACTAAGGCGTCTTTCAAGCGTGCAGATAGTTAAAGGAAGTTAAAATGTCGCGTTGGGTGTTTTTCTTATTAGCAGCGCTGGCGTTTTCGCTGGTAATTGCAGAAGATAAACCTGATGAAGAGAAAGATGAAGACGAAGAGCAACCAAGCGAACCGCCAACGGAAGGAGAAGTTAAAAAACCTTTGGATGGAATGTCCGATGAAGAACGACAAGCCATGATGGAGAAAATGCAAAACATTCATTTATATCACGACGCTTTCTTAGGTGAGATAATTGTGTTTCTCTTTTACATTATAAAGTCTTTCATTAACCAAGTTGAATCAAAATGTTATGAAAACTTTTGAAAAAGTTCCAGCATTGGAAGTTGAATCATAAACTGTTCCTGCCTGGGTATTATTCAAATTTTAATTTTAAACTCAATAAATAAACTTTCGTTAATTGGATTTTAGTTAATTGCACTGATGTTTTTTTATCTTCTAACGATATTTTCAATGTTTTAGGCGATCACGTTAAGGGATTTCGAGACTTGAAGAAGGAGGAGCGCGAAGCCAGGTTAAAAGAGCTCGTCAACAATGACATCGACACTGACAAAGATGGCGGTGTTTCGGTTGACGAGCTCCGAGAGCATTTCCGTCGCGTGTCGCTGATGTATCGCAAACGTGAAACTGAGGACACACTTCAAGACCAAGATGAAGGTAAGGGATAATTAAAGTCTTCCAAATTTGTTCTCAAACACACTAGCTAGCTAAAATAACCTTTCCATTTTGAACTTTATCAATTTGCACACATATAAAACATTTTTTGAACAAAGCCTTTGGAAATTTTTTATACAATACATAATATTAAATTTCAGTTAAAAATATGATGAAGAGGAGACGACCATTCAGTACGTAAATAACTAAAATTTTCGAATCAGTGGCCAAAACAGGTTTGCGTAACAAAAATTTTCAAGTATTTCTTTTATTTAGGGATGTTGTTTCGAGCTTCAGTTAACGTTAACTGCAACGCTTTAACGAGACTCATATTTTTTTTAAAGTCAGTTGTAACGTACTTAGAGCCTATAGAGTTCCTTTTTACATCATTTCATAAATAATCAGAAGCGAAAAAGCGATCATTACAAACACAAGTTTTAAAGATCAAATAAACAGACTCATGATCCTACCTATTTTTTTTTACCTAAAAACCTCCTTTGGCTGGAATTAATGCGTTTTTAAAAGAAACCTCTTAGCTTAACACATGTTAGGTTCTGGCGATGGTATGTGGATACAAGCTGGAAATGTTTCTTTTTCCTTGAAACAGCTCTTTAGCTTGTTCAGTGCAAGTAATCCTCTTTGATTCAAAAGACACTCGTTATGGGATAACTTTTAGTATAAAATGTTTAAATAGGGATGATAAAATTTGTCTCTTGACAGACAAAGATGGAAAGATTTCTTGGGAAGAATACGAGAAGCAAAGTTTTGCTGGAGATGGCGGTGAAGAGCAAAAAGAAATGAAAGAACAGGATGAGAAAAAATTCAAGTTTGCTGATTTGAATGGTGACAAAAAGTTAAACTTGCAGGAGTATCACTCATTTAATCATCCAGGGGTAAGTTCGATAAATTTCTATGTTTGACACCGTAAAGAATAAGAAAAAATGACGTTTCGGACTAAAGTCCTTCGTCATCGGCTTCAAGGACTACTCTGGGTCCTTAAATCGCCGCGATTAAGAGCGATTTATAGCGACTTAAGGCAACTTAAGGCGATTTAAGAAAATTTGGTGTTGAAAGTCGACGCAACTTAAAGCGATTTAAGGCGATTTAAGGCGACATAAAGCGATTTAGTGCGACTTAAGGCGATTTGAACAAAAACTGTCCAAAAGTGGACTGCGATATAAAGCGACTTAATGCGACTTAAGGCAATTTAAGGACCTGGAGCAGGCCTACTTCACTCCGAAGAAGGACTTTAGTCTGAAACGTCAGTTTTTCTTATTCTTTACGGTGTCAAACTTACAAATTTATCAAACTGTTACTTTAGAAACACCGACGTAGCGTCCCATTTTATTACAGGGGTAAGTTCACCTACTTATGAGTCTGGAATAGAGACCCTTGCCTCAGTAAGACTAGTTTCACTAATTATGTTGTAATTAAGGTTGTATCTATATCTAAGGGTTTCTGTACATCAAGGCGTCTTTAGATAAACATCTAGAGGCGTCTCTAGAAGTTTGTTCAGAGGTATATCTAGGGTTGTCTTTTGAGATTAATAAAGCGACGTTTCTAGAAGTTTTTCAAGTGGTACATCTAAAGGAGTCCCTCTCTAAACTAATGCTAGCTTTTTTGACAATAACGGTTAACTTCTCCGATTAAACAAAATACAAATTTACGACTATGCTTTCAAGAACTTGGACCTTCTACCTGATAGAATAATAGTTTCCCCTTTGCCTCAAACCAGTTTAGATTCATAACTAATAATATTAATAATAATAATGTTAATATTTATAAAGCCCTTATTCTTACTAAAGCTCTAAGTGCTTTACAAGCAAAACCATGGTTCAAGCTGTAGAGGATCTTAGAAAGTCCGCTGTAGTGGCTTAAATATTTTTTGAATCGCCTTCAGTGAAATAGAACTGACCACAACATGAGGATCACTACTCTGCTCATTTCGATAAGTGTGTGGGTTCTTTTAAGTCTTCCGATAGACTGTCGAGAGACTGGACCTACGGTTTAACGTCGACCTTATCCGCGAAAATGTGAAGGTCAACCATTTGCAGATGTTAGAACAAAGGGAGCACCTTCTCCTCAATTATTTTAAGACCTTGAGTGTTGGTCCGGCTGGGAATCGAACCCGAGCCTCTCAATTGATATACTGGCACCTTACCAACTAGGCTAACCGGGCGGCGGTCATCTTGGAAAATGTGGGTTTTACCTTTTGGGGAGTTTAGTTTATTTATGGCAGTTTTTTTTATACTAAAATATATGTAGGACGGAAAAGCAAAATAGCAGAAGGAGCAAAAAAAAACGTTCTGTCTTGTATTAAAGTACACACTGCTACCGTCTCTTTTCAGGACGATAAGCGTATGGCCAACTACGCTATTGACGAGCAACTACAGAAGCATGATACCGACAAAGATGGGGTTATATCATACGATGAGTTCATAAGTAAGTGCGTCAGTTAAGATTCCAGTTTGTACAAGGCTACTAGCTAGCTAACAATAGCAAAGAAAAGCCAACAATATTTGATATGCGAATGTCAGTGTACATATATTAGCCACTTCAGCTAAAGGTGTTTGGTAAGAACCTCTGCTCGCGATCGATGACCGCTTGAGATTTTTATCTTTTGGTTAGAAAACTCTGAAATTGTTATTATCAACATAATGAAATAAAGCGCCATGTAAATGCGGTTAGAGACCCCTTTTTTCAAAGTTTTCTGGTGAAAAGTGTTGTGGATCTAATAAAAGCTTTTCTTCTTTGCTTAGCTAAAATGCTTTGTGCTGATTCAGCGCCTAGATACTGTTTGCTTAAACCTCCTCAGCCAACAAACATACAAATACACACAATAGTCTATAGGCCTGAGCGTTTTTTCTTATTCACTTTCAGTATAAAACACGAACAATTTATATATCAAAGATCCCGAGCTCGGGCTCGTATTGCCGTATTCATGCTGTTAAAAGCAAAGGTTGTTATCAAAGCTTGTTTTATCCAGACAGTAACAAATTATTTGTAAGTTTGATTAAAATTGGTTTCAAGTTATATTTTACGAGGGCGATAATTTGTAAGTGAAAGCGCTGACCCTGGCTGTTTTTCTCTATGCGCGCACAATCTTTGATAAATATCGTAGTGCCGTGCGCGTTAAGAATTTTGTAAGAGCTATAAATACAAAGTCGACTGCCAAAAAAACACATTAGAGTCTTGCTTTAGCAAGATGAAAATAAAAACTCTTGCTTTTTAGAAAAAAAAACTGTTTTCAGCCCAAAAGGGCTCTATATCCCTAGTAGTATGCGCGCATATGTGTTATCTACAAATTCTCTTGTGCTGCCGGTGCAACTAGTTTATTGTATCGGTAAAACCATCCGGCATCCAGCTACGCGCTTGAATCAGCACCATCAGCACTTCGAACACTATGAAGCGTGCTCACGAATTTGTTTACGTTCTGCACAATGCTTTCGTGTTTTAGATTTTGCCGCGACAGAATTCACACTAAATATCTGGAAAGCAATACACATATAACCGTGAAAACCCTAATTTGAATAGCAAAGTTAGACATGCCAATCTCAAACCCTCTATGTAAATTTTTTTCCGTTTATATGTTAGTGCGAGTCACTAAAAATTTTCGACTTCTACTTTATAATTACTTGTACTGAAGATTGAAGTTGATCTGCCCAAACTTGTCTGCAGAATAAAAAAAAATCGTTGTTTTTTTTAATTTATTGTAGACAATAGCAACAATCGCATTCAGACAAACGCAAATGGAATGGTATGAATAAGTTGGCATTTTGACGAGGTAGCCAGCTCTAACAAAAACGAAACATTTAAAGTTTCCCCCTCAAATATTACCTAGAAGCTATCTCCATTGCTTCTGCTTTTGAATTCTACTATACACTGCTTTACCAATTCTCTTTGTTTTTAGATTCATTTTCTGATGCCGACGATGAAGCATTTAAAGAAGAGTTAAAAAAAGATTTCGATGAAAATTACGATAAAGATAAAGATGGCAAACTAAACAGAGAAGAAGTGCAATCTTGGGCCATTCCAGAGGATATATTTGTGAACGAGGAACCTCCAAAGCTTGTGGCAGAAGCTGATGACGATAAGAATGAAAAGCTTTCGGCTACTGAGATCCACAAGCACATCAATATATTCCTGGATAAACCAGTCGAGGAAGGACAGTCCGAGCAGGGAACTGAAAGCGACACTGCTGGTGACGCGCAGCCCCAAGGTGAAAAAGGAGGGAAACACGACGAACTTTAGACAAAAATAGGAGAAATGATAGCAGTGGATTAGCTATCAAGGCCAAGGCCAGGGATCGGGACAACGATTCATCAAAATTTTTAATAAAAGCCTTGTTGAAATTATGGACTGAATATTTAATAGTTAGCATATAAAAATGATAGACTAACGCGAAATTTATAAAGAAATAGGCCTGTTAGTAACAAAATAAATTCATTTGAAAACTTAATCAAGTATAGATTTAAAATTTATTTGAAAATATAATTAAAGATAATTTACATTTTTAAAAAATGTCTTTATAATCAATGAAGTTGTATGAAGAAGTTTGTAACTGATTTTTGATTGAATAAAATGTTTTTACCATGCACTTACGTACATGAAACCAAACGCCAAATAAAATACAAAACTTAATCTTCGATCGGGGAGGGCAGCACATAAAGAGACTATCTTTGAGTTTTGCGGACCAGATCCTATATATATCGAAGTCACCTTTAAGTCAACAGCTTGACTCTCGCCGTAAGTGAATTATGAAACTGGCGTTTTGAGTACTAGCCCGTTGTCACAAAATTGTACGTTCTGACGAATGACAGAGTAAAAACCAAAGTTTACTGACACGCCTTTTAACCATGCAATAAGCATTTCATTTCGCGTCTTACTCAAAATCACTAGTTTGAGTATGCATAAACTTTAATATAGTGGAACCCCTAAATAACAAAATGCCAAGAGAGCAGTAAAATTATATCGTTTTATTATATGGCAGGCTCGCTGAGCGGGCAAGATGAAGCGAATTCTGTGTTCTGATTGGTAACACGACCGGGCAAGATAGACCCATCTTGCCCGCTCGGGATTTTCGGTAGTAAAGTGAAATTCTTAGCCATATAATAAATCCTTTATTGAACAAGCTTGTTCGGTCAAGATGGCTAGATATTGGCCTCGTTCTTTTTTTGCATTTTCATGAACCTCGACCTCGTCTCGGTCCATAATAACGCAAAAAAAGAAGTTGGCCAGTATCTAGCCATCTTGACCGAACAAGCTTGTTCAATAACGCATATATATTGAGGAACGGTCTTGTTGGAGCTCCCGATATAACGATATGAAATAGCGTATGATATGCCAGGACATAGAATACTAATCGCTATACTGGGAGTATTATTATATTGAGGATCGTTATATCGGGTTCTACTGCAAACGCCTTATAAAAAAATTAATTTTATAAGGACACTCAGGCCGGGATTTGCGCAAATAATTAATAACAAGAGACAAGCCAAGCTTGAAGATTTGGTTAGTTGTATTTTAGCATTAATTTATTGGGTCAAAAAACACAAAGTTTTAAGTCACGGTTAAGCTCAACTTCATATAATTTGATTCAAAAAAGGTGATACCTTAATTTTTTAAATATGTAATGTTTCTAAGATTGCAGGACGTTAAACTTAAGGCGAGTTATAGGTGAAGTTTTTAGAAAATATGATTAAGTCTTGTTCTTAGAAAGGACTCTGCCCTAAAGCCAAAATATCTCAGTTTCAAACTCTTTGCCAGATTGTCTCAGCTTGCCATCTCTACAAGGTCGAGTACTAATCTAACCTGCGATGGATAAGTGTCCCGACTATAGAAAATTAAGAGGCTTTTATCCGCCGAAAGCTTAAAAAAAATGGCACAAAACGCCGTCTCCGATTATAGCTCACATAGACTCTTAAATACCTTTAGCTTGGTATAAAAATCGTTCAAAACTAAGATTTTTGGAACATCGTATCAGTCTTGTGCATGTTGAAGAAAAAATCCAGTTAAAATCAAGCTTGCTAGCGGCTTGAAAGAAACAATTCTATTTTTCTATAGTTTATCTAATTTGTTTGAACTCTATCTTTTTCTCTAAGAAAACCATATCCATTTAGGGCGTCGGCGATCGTGGTTCTCCGCAACTCCCTGTTCCTTGTCGCCTGCAGTAGGTCCTGCTCTTTCATGCATTTCATTCATACTTGTTTGAACTAAACAAACAAAAAAATAGACATGCAGCTTGCAAATTCTCATTGGTAAGAGCAGACCTGTATTTATTGAAAATATTTTTGGCCACATTAAAGTACTATTAAAGCGGCCGTTCCACCCCAGTTGACGTCTTTTTTTCAGTCTTTAGATAAAGGTTCAGAAAGGTTCGCGCTATATGCACTCAGTAGCCAGATAACATAAAAAAACCCATGTACAAGTAGTTGATTAGTTGGTTTAAAAAAATTTATTCCCAAAAAATTTTCAAGCTCTTTCTTTGACTCCTGATCATAGCTAAATAACAATAGTTTAATATGTTCTTTTTAGCAAACAACTTGAGAGTTTAATTAGGTAAATTTTCAAAAAAAGGACAGACATAATTTAAGTAACATTTTTATCATTCATTCAGCTACCTTATTACAGTTTCCTGACATACTTACAATACTTGTTTTATCATGTTTTTCAGTATTTGATCGCTTTAAGTTTCATACCATGTCTTGAAATAATTTTGATAAGGTTAGCGTTGCGTTCAGCACCAGTCTGTTTTTACCAAAAATATTTCCAGGAAATGGGGTGCAATGGAAAAAAGAGCATTGAAAGCAATTAATTAATTCAATCAAACACTTATCACGGCTCAGGTACTTGCATCATAAAATTCATGTTTCTTTTTATTCAAGAAGTTGTTTTGATTGACCACAGCAGAAAAGTCGATCATTTCTGGTTGGCTGGATAAACTGAAACCTGTCAGTGTTTTTTAATACTACATATTATCAGACAGGTGTTTTGTTGTCAATTCTCCGTTTGCCAAACCTAACAAAAATGTTTTTATTTAATTTTTATAAACATTAAGGTAGAAAAATACGACCCGTTCATGTTTTGGTTTATTCGCCAGTCATTTTCATGCACGCTGCGGCACTCCACTTCTACACGTGGCAAATTCTTATCTTTTATTCTAGAACATCCCATTACAAAGCCAAGGGACATAATCTCAAGTTACTTAACATTGTTTTAATTCGGAGTTTGAAGTTTTGATAATTACGGCTGAATTTAGTAAAAAAGAAAGAAAAGTTATGTTCTCTTTGGTCAAAGTAATCGTGCTATTGATAGCAGTTTCTCTCGCGCTTGGCGAGAAGGGTCGACACGACGATCACGATGAAAATGAACATGATTTGCCCTTCTCTATGAGAGAAGAACACAGTGATGATAGCAGTCACAAGGAAGATGATCATCATCTAGAAGATGACCACCACCAAGAAGATGATCATCATCAAGATGATTTAGAAACCCAGGATGAACATAACGATGATGATGAACCTTCTCAGGAGGATAACTTTGATGATCACGATGAGAAAATGGAAGAACACCCTGAAAAGGAACACGATGCTTTCTTGGGTGAGACCTTTTGAGCTTCTTTAGTTTTTTGACTCATTATCCCGAGCTTTTTTTATAATCAAGTCCCTATATGTAGGGCCTATATTGACAAGGTTTATCGTATGATCAGTATGATCCTCATCTGACCTACACTAGAGTGTCGTGCACTATGGTAGAGCCTGCTTCAAATGCATATACCACCTAAAAGAAGTTTAGACGTCTCTCAGGAGTGTCAATTTTGAAACAAACTGGCATTTAAGCCCTACAGTAAACCTGTTTAAATGGGTACCTTCCAAAACGTTTGTCCTCGTTGTGATTTCATTTTTATGACAAACTTGGGCCCTATAGCAGAACATGTTTCAAATGCGTGGCTCTAAATGGCTTCGCTAGAAATGACAATTTTGCGACCAAATGAAAATCTGAGCTCGAAAGTAGATCCTGTTTCGAATGTTTATCGTGCCCCAAAAAATGGTTTTGTGCGCTTAGAATTGCTGATCTTGGGACGGGATAGCATTTTAAGGCCTAGCTAGAATTTGCTTATATTGATTAAAACTAAGTCCGAGTTAAATACTTTCATAACTTTTTTTAAAAATATGGTCTTTTTTATTTTTTATTATGCAGCTTCGTCGGCGCAATTGGTAAAGTCTCTCTCTTCCAACCGGAAGGTTCCAGGCTCAAACCAAGACTCTGCCCGAGATTTCAACATTTGTTTTACCTTCTTTTTCACCAAAATTGACTCAGCTTTCCATTCTTAAGATATTGGTAAAAAAAATTAATAGAGCCTGCTTGGAGATAACCTAGATTAGTATCCCGTCGAGGGGGAGTTTCATAGTTCGCCCCATGTACCAGGATCCGGAATCTGGAATCCAGCAAAATTTGATTGTTGGAATCCGGAATCCACGATTGTGGAATCTGGAATCCAGATTTGATTTGGAATCCGGAATTCAAAGTGCCCAGAATCCGGAATTCAGTGATTTAGGTTTATCTTGGAATCCGGAATACAAAAGAGTGGAATCCGGAATCCAGGGGGTCGGAATCCGGAATCCAGAGGGTCGGAATCCAAAATCCAGAACCTCTGTGGATTGTGTTACATGAGGCGACCTAGTTCCAGTCCTCTTAATTACACATTGACTACTAGGCTTGAAAAAGAACTTAACCTAGATTTTCTTCTTTCTATTTCAGGTGACCATGTGGAAGAATTTAAGAAATTGAAGCCCGAGGAGCGCGAGAAGAAACTTGAGGAGATAATAAGATCCGAGATAGATACTGATAAAGATGGGTTTGTGTCTGAAGATGAGCTGCGTGACAGAATCCGCCAAACGACTCGTACCCATCGAAGAAGAGAGGTTGAAGACACCATGAAGTACCACGATGAAAGTAAGAACGACTTTTTGATGCTCTTTAAGCTAAACGGAGAGGATTAGTGAGTAAATATGGTTTTCATTCCTAGTAAGATTCTGTCTTCTAACCTTTAGTCATCTCAATAAAATTATGCTAACGTACCTTCCCTAGCATGATAGACTAATTAGCTAATTGCTCAGCTAACGAACTAACTTTTCTTACATTCTCAACAGTTCCTTGGATAAGAATTCAACTTTCAAATTAACTTCTTCTTCTTGTACCATAGCATATGCATGCCGTTGACGAATCATGGCTTGCTCTTCCTCCATTTATTTCTGTCTCTTGCAATATCACCCAGATCTTTCTCGTTCAGCATGTTCACTCTCTCTTCATCCCAGTCGAACGTCTTCATCTTCTGCCTTCCTCTCGCTCTCCTTCCTGCCAGCTCAGTCTCTATTATGGAGCGCTCCATTCCATCATCCTCTCTCAGAACATGACCAACGAATCTCTGTTGTCTTTCTCTGATGGTAGCTATCAACTGTTTCTTTGTTTTCATCTTTTTCAACACTTCCACATTTGTCATCCTCTGTATTTTTCTGTAAGACCACATTTCTGCAGCTTCGAGTCCCTTCTCCATGACTTCGCTTATCGTCCAAGACTCACATCCATACATCAAATAAACTACTTAATCCAATTACACAATAACCCTTTTAATTAACTTCATATTTTACTGTTTCTATTCATATTAGACAAAGATGGTAAAGTCTCGTACGAAGAGTTCAAAAAGAGCCATTATTCCTCTGAAGAGAATGATACAGCACATGATGAAATTAACGAGACAATCATTCAGGACGAGAAGAGGTTTAATCAAGCGGACGTAGACGGAGATAAACAGTTGAACATTGAAGAATATCATGGTTTCTACCACCCAGTGGTTAGTTAAACTCCAGTAGTTGTTTTATTGCTCCACCGCCTGGTTAGCCTAGTTGGTAAGGTGCCAGTCTGCTGTGTGGGAGGCCGGGGTTCGATTCCCGGCCGGACCCTCACTCAGGGTCTTAAAATAACTGAGGAGAAGGTGCTGCCTTTGCTCAAACATCTGCAAATGGTTAGACCTTCGCGTCTTCTCGGATAAGGAAGTTAAACCATAGGTCCAGTCTCTCGAACCTCTATCGGGGGACTTAAAAGAATCCACACACTTGTCGAAAAGAGTAGGGTAGTGATCCCGGTGTTGTGGTCTGTCTCTTCTTCTGAGGGCATTTCTTGATGATAATATATGTGAGCCGCTCTAGCGGACTATCTAAGACCCTCAATTGTCAAACCCTGTAATCACTTGTGAAGCGCTTAGGGAAGCGATGGATAAGCGCTATATAAATGCTTTATCTTTTTTTTTTAATTCAGTTGTGGTTCAATTGGTTAACATAACGGCGGAACTATAACTTTAAACTCTCGCGCTAGAAAACCAGTCACATCAATTATGTTTGAGTCTTTCAGCTAGACATTCTTATACCCAACTTTACTTTACTTAGCTCTGCAAGTGAGTAAAAACTTCTGGTGATAGCTATTATGTGATGGTTTAGTGTCTCGGCAAAGGGGGGAGGGGGGGGGGAGTTTTTTACGCTGTATCAGCCTAATACTACAAAGACAGACGAAGCGAATCAATTAGGTTCGTTTAGGGATTATTAGCTTACGTAGCTTGACCAAACATTAACATTCTTATGTAAGAAAAATCAGTAAGCTAGATCAACAAATGGGTAAAGGAGCTAGCTTGGCTTAGTAATAAGAGGCGATGGGGTTAAAATTTGGTAGACTGAACAAGAGCCCCTTATTCTGCTGTAATCCTAAATTCGATGCTGAAACAAGCCTCGCGCGTCGCCAACGATATCTATCGCTGACCGCGCGCGAGGCTTTTCTCGATTTCTTTTTGTGTGTGTGTGTGTGTGTGTGTGTGTGTGTGTGTGTGTGCGTGACCGCGCTTCAAAATGTAGGATTACGGCAAAAAGGGGGGAGATGTCATACAGTCTAAAATTAGGGTAACTTTGTTTCAAATTCTTCTCTTGCCACTGATTAGATTTATCCGCAATGATCGAAGGATCATAATAATCGTACTTTGTATTTATATTTAGTCGATTAGTCTGCAAACAAACCATTAGGGTTTTTATCTGTGATAAAGGAGGAAGTTAAACCTGTTAGAAAAACTCCCTTTAGCGAATTGTCATTAGATTTTGATTATTATCATTACTGGGTGGGTAAATGGTTACCTAATCTATTGTAAATAAACTGCAGGATGATGAACGCATGGCCAAGTACGCCATTGATGAACATTTGGAGAAGCACGATAAAGACAAGGATGGTCAGATCTCCTTCGACGAGTATCTACGTAAGTTATTTAGGTCAACTTTGAATTGATTTTATTTAAATCCTTGAAAATCAAGAAATAATGAAAATAGATAAGTATAAATGAATGAATGGGTAACTGATTGAAAACTGGATGTTTGGATGACTGATAGATTAAATGACTGACACAATGGAGGATTAGACGGTGCAAAATGAGCGAACTTGCGTATAACAGAAGAACAAAAAGAAACGTTTAGAAGGAAATATACGTGAATAGATTGGCTGATGTGTAGTTTCACAAATGGATTGTAGATGGATGGATTGGTTTTAAAACAGATAAGTGGGTGGGTAGATGGTCTGATGTATGATTTAACAGATGGATGGATAGATGAACTGAAGATGGATGGATGGGTTAACTGATAGATGAGTTGCTAGATGGATTTATGTATGGTTTAGTAGATGGATGTATGAGATAATAGATAAATGGGTGGGTAGATGGACTGATGACGGTCTAACGAACTGAATGAATGAAGAAACAAATAAAGGTATGAGCGGATGAAGTAAGAAATGAAGAAAGTTAGACAAAAAACGAAAACGACAGAAGTTTGGTTCGGTAGCTCAGCTAAGTCTGCTGTAAATGATATAGAGGTGAAGAATTGCTAAAGCTATTATTTTTCTTTGTCTTAGATACGTTTAACGATGTGAATGGCGAATCAAAAGCCGAACTAAAGAAAGATTTTGATGAAAACTATGACAAGAACAAGGACGGGAAACTTACGAAAGATGAAATGCGGCATTGGGTTTTACCCGATGATGAATTCGCTGCTGAAGAACCTATAAAACTGATGAAGGAAGCAGATGATGATAAAGATGGAAAATTGTCCATTGGAGAAATCAGCAAACATTTACATTTGTTTATGGACACTAACTTGGACGAAAATGACGAATTAGAGCACGATGAGTTATAAACAGAACTATATATGATGTATCAACCGGGACACAAAGACTAAACACTGAAGACGCTCGATACTTAATTAATTTCTTAGATTAATTTATTAAAGTTACTCTTATCCTACTTTGAAAAAAATGGTTAAGTTTTTGCACAATTGCATTTGCATTTGTTTTAATTTTGAGTCGAAAACCGTTTTATATAATCTAGTTAACGTATCCGCTATATCATCAACTGACCAAGGATAAGGGATGCAAAACTTTAAATTCACACATTGTTCCAATATAAAGTCACGAAGACTTACTCATTCTCCATACTTCATGTTTATAATCTTACTGCAAATACAAAAAAATGTTTATTTAATAAAATTTCCTTGATATTTATTTGTTTGGGTAAATTGTGTCTGTGCAGTCTTAAGGGTTATGGAGCAATTAAAAACTGTACGAAATCAGTAAGCTTGTAGCTCAATGTGCGTAACAACTGCATACATGGTATAGTTTTCAGTGGGAATGTACATGCTTAACACCATGTGAAAAATTGAAAAGTCGTATTTACAAAATGGCTGCATTTCTAAAAATTTCAAAACTAACTGTAGATACCACTGAAATGGAAAATATGTGCCACCTTGACGCCTACTGATGAATTTTTTGTCGTTAAAATTTTATCAGTTTTGATTGCTTTGGTTTTTGACTGCTACATTATTTCTGCGTTTTATACAATTATTTTTTAACGATTACTTATACCATAATTAAATTTTGACCCATGCAGATTGGAGAAGTCATTAGTTAATGTGGCTAAAAACCAAATAGACGATGGATTTGGAGAGTTGTGACCGAGAAGTCTTTATTTCTATTAGAAATAGACGATTAGTTGAACAAAAAGGAAGCAATGGAAATTATCAACACTTATCAAAAATGCATTAGTTTGAAAAGGAAAAAAAATGCTTTTAGTGAGGAATTGAAATTAGACCTTACAAAAGGTTTTTTTTGCTTTTTATTTTGTGTGTCTTAGTTTGCTGTTAAGTTGGCTAACCTGATTTGTAAACATTCTGTGTTTTATACTTCACTCGTAACAACATCCGTGTTTTGGGCATTTATTACCGGATTAGTTAGTGAAACTTAAATGCCAAGTCTTAAAATTCAAGGCATCGTGTTGCCGCAGCTTTTAAAAAGTCTAACCAAAAGAATAGAGTTTCTGAAGGGGGATAGCCAGTTCTCAGCAATAAATTAATTGTTAGACCAATTTTTAAAAATCAGTTAAATTTTTTGGCAATTTTCAGTAATCAGTTAGTTTTAAAAATTTTCATTCTCAATAACCAGTTTAAAATCTCCTCGCATCTCAGAATTGGGTTAAAATTTTTTTGGGTTAATAATTTCCTCGCAAGAGATCTGATTGTGCTTAAGAACCTAATTACTAACACTATTAATGATAACTGTCTTATACTTGTTACGGTTGTCAGCTGTCCTGTAGTTTTCAAAACAGGATGCTAATTTTAAAGTATGCTTTGTTTACATCTGGTTGCTAAGCATTTTCAGTAAGTGAAAAGTTGCGCGCGCCAATCACTTGTTTGTCAAGATTGCGCGCGCACGATCCTTTCGTCAGCACCAATGATTAATGGCCAGCTAAGTTTTTGTGTACTTCAAATTTATTCCAAGAACACTCTTCCGGGCAGTTCCCTAAATAAAATTATCAGTCGTTGCCCAGAAAAAGATTTTAAATTTGAGATATTTTTCTGAAAACCAAGTAAAACCTAAAAATAATTTTTTTAGGAAAAGAATGTGCACAATGAGTAGAAGTAGAAGCAGATATAGTGGTGAAGTAGATAGAAACACTGCTGGGACAAGCTAGGCGTGCTGGTTTGAGCTCCTCTCATTTCTTGCAAAATGCAAAAAAAAAAAAAAACACACACACAACAAAGCATTGCATTTGCTCCAAGCGAAATCTCAGTAATTAGTTTATGGCACATTCTTGTTTTTTGAAGAGACAGGGCACAAGTTGTGCCATCATCTGGTACCATGTACAATCAATGCTGCTGCATTGCTTGACTCCACAAAAACAGAGTCTTTGAATCCTTTCTTCTTTCATAACTACTCGATTTCTTTTCAACTTGTGTCTTGTTTTGTATCATAACGTTGCAACTTACAGTTAAACTGAAAAAAATCAAATAATGATTTGAAAATTAAGGAAGAAAGAAGGAGAAGAGGAAATTTCTATACATCAGTCAAAACTGGCAAAGGAACGCGGTTTTCAGGTTTTAGATTTACAGTTGATATTGACAATTTAAACATCTGTAGCCAGGCCGAAGAAAGTATACTGACCGATTGGTCTTTAATCGGATATTCGGAGGCCCGAAAATGATGAAATTTTGAAAGAACGTTTTACACGAATAAGTTAAATTATTTTTTTTCGTGAATTTGCAGATGTTTTTACTTTCTTTTGAAGGAAAAATTGTTTTGCAACAAACCTGCGATGGCTTTGTTTTCCATCAAGGAACCCGTTCTTGTTTATACATCCTTCCACCCTGAACTAAAGAACGCTTCTCACAAGTTTGTTACAACCACGTGGCATGCGTTTAAAACAAAACATTCCTTGCTATTTGCTTATTCTCCCGGCTACAATTTGCAGTTTGATTACTGAGCTCGTCAAACTTACGAAGCAAACAAGATTAAAACGAAAGTTTGAAAATGTATAGAGTAGGAACACTTATCTTCGTATTAGCAGTTTTATCTCTTGCGATTTGTGAGAAAGAAACTAATGAAGTCAACAATGAAAAAGAATCATTTAGTGAGCTCTCAGAAGATGACGAGATGATGACTGAAACAGACGAAAAGACAAATGAAAAAGACATGTTCTTAGGTAAGTATAAGTGCCGGTTAGGTTCATAAACCTTGTTTTATTCTACTTTATATATTCCCATGTTACAATTTAAGTATATTATACTTTTAGTGGTAAAATATTTGTCACGTCAATTGGCCTTTAAAAATTTCCAAGAAGCTTTTTCACACTCAGTGCCTATATTTAATATCTCTAACCATCCTGTATTTGGATTGGCTGCTCTTCTTGAGGTCTATTATCAATAATCCCTCGGCAGTAAAAAATCCTTTTTCCCCCTAAAACGTGAATCTTCAAGAGAAGTCGTTACAGTTATTTCATCTTTGTCCAATTAATGCACGAAGTATGTATACAATCTTCGACTTCATGGACCGTTGTCTAATTGACCTCTATAGATCTAACTGTTGTTTATGGCTCTATGAACTGAAAATGAGTTTACTGTATAGGAGTTGGGTTATTTTAAAATTGTTACAACGGTAATTATACTAGATGGTTTGTCTTTTAGTTGTCATGTAAAAAAACTGAAGATATAGTTCTATTTGCTTTGTCTTCGTCCTTTTGGAGTGTTATTTTCATTGCCATTGCCATTGCTAGTGCCATTGCCATTGCCTTGCCATTGCCATTGCCATTGCCATTGCCATTGCCATTGCCATTGCCATTGCCATTGCCATTGCCATTGCCATTGCCAATGCCATTGCCATTGCCATTGCCATTGTCATTGTCATTATTATTATTAAATTTTTTATGTATAATATTGTCAAAAGCGCCTTACACTATATCTGAACAAAAAAGAATATTCTTAGGACTTATATACAAATTAAAAGCTTTCTTAAAAACTGAGTTTTTTTTTAACTCGTCGTCCATTTGTCGTCCATTAGTCCTCGTGGTGTAATTGTGTCATATTGTATCGGATCAAAGAAAAATCAACAACATTAAAACTTAAGATAAAGTTATATTTGCTCTGTTTTTATTTGATAGGTGACCATATAAAAGAATTCAAAAACTTAAATGCTCACCAGCAGACGGAAAGGTTGAAAGAGTTTCTTAAGACGGAAGTTGACAGTGATAATGATGGCTTCATATCGGAAGAAGAACTTCGCCAGCGGTTCCTCCACACTAACAGAAAGTATAAACGGCAAGAAGTAGAAAATATGATGGAGAAAAAAGACGAAAGTAAGTGTAATAAGAAGTAATAAAATTGAATTGACAGCTGTTGAGAGTAGGTGAAACTTGGTGGTTCCAAAGTGCGATAGCCTGAGTCTCTCTAAGGTTTTCGTAAAGAGGGCAATGAGATAACATACGCGTTTCGTCATCAACTAAACTCGAATGACAATATTGACAAACTCTATCCTCTCGTTGAAGTTTCTGTGCTACTACTAGTAGTATTACTACTACTACTACTACTACTACTACTACTACTACTACTACTACTACTACTACTACTACTACTACTACTACTACTATTACTACTACTACTACTACTACTACTACTACTACTACTACTACTACTACTACTGCTACTGCTACTGCTACTACTACTACTACTATTACTATTACTACTGCTACTACTACTACTACTACTACTACTACTACTATATACTACTACTACTACTACTACTACTACTATTACTACTACGACTACTACTACTACTACTACTAGTAGTAGTAGTAGTACTAATAGTAGTAGTAGTAATAGCAGCAGTGGTGGTGGTGGTGGTAGTGGTAGTATTGGTAATAATAATAATAATAATAATAATAATAATAATAATAATAATAATAATAATATAATTTAATAGTGGTAAAGTAGTAGTAGAAATAAAGACTTGGGTCTACAACTTACCTAGTTGTAAAGCTCAATAAATATGACTGCCACACAAAGAAAAAAAGACAAGCTCAGTAAAATCTTGGAAGCGGCGTGTGTCAGAGTTCAGGGTGCTTGATTTGTATGTGATCGTCCCGGGTTAAAAACACAGTCTAGCCAACTGGTTTGCCTATTAGTATTAACAGTTTGGATTCGAAATCGTGTCCTGTGTGTGACAAGCTCAAAGATAGCTTTTCAACTATTGTAAAATCCAAGTTTATACATTCTGACTTCTTTATCGCCATACTTATCTATTAATATCAATAGACGGAGAATAGTATATTTGTTTTACAGATTTCGACAGCAAAATATCATGGGAAGAGTTTAGTAGGGGACAATATGAGGATGAAGAAGATCAAGAATACAAAGAAAAGGATGAGAAGAAATTCCGACACGCTGATCGAAACGGAGACAGCAAATTGGACTCAGAAGAATACCTTGCTTACCACAATCCTCTGGTAAGTTCTTCTCTAACACTGAATGTCAATCGAATTGCTTCTTTGCGTGGTTCATATTTACATCTTTTCTAGAGGTTATATAGTCCTAAATTACAACCCGGCTCCCACAAAGATTGCTTTAGTTTTAAGTTTTCAATTACCGTAATTTCTCTATTAAGCCCCACCTCTTTAATAAGCCCCCCCCCTCTCTAAGCTAGGAAGCCCCCCTTTTTGAAGCCAGAAATATATTAAGTCCCCCCTCAATATTTATTCTCCCCCCCCCCCCATGCAACTAGAAATAAATAAGCCCCCCGGGAGCGTAATAGAATACAACTGAAAATATACTTTGCTCAATGAAGTAAGATTCTTTTTTAGTTAGTATTTTTCAAGACAGTTTTGTTTAGTATTGCGAGACATTGCAACTATTAGAAAAACTTCTCACGTGTGCGGAAGATGGATAAATGAAAGAAATTGAGAGTCACGCCAATGATATTCTGCTGAATTTATTAAGCCCCCCTCTCTATTAACCCCTTCCCCTCTAATAAGGAATAAGCCCCCCTTCCCCCTCTAAAGTGCTTGGAAACAATAAGCCCACCAGGGGACTTAATAGAGAAAATACGGTAAGGGATTTCATGTTTTATTACTTGATGTTTCTGTCAAACTTGAATATCTCGTTCACTGTACATAAAGTGATCAAAGGTGAAAGTTTTAATATTCGATAGATTTTAATTTCTCTTGATTGGATTCCAGTTATATTACCGGAGTCCCTTAATTGACTTGATTCCAGATTCCTTTGACTGGATGTCTTAACTGGTTTGCAGATTACTTTGAATGAGTTCCATATTCTCCTTACCTCATTCCTGATTCCCTTGAATGGTTCCCAGGATCCCTTGAATGAATTTCAGATTCCAGATCTCTTGAAAGGATTCCGAAAGTTTTGACTAGATTCAGTTTCCCATAACTGGATTTCCAGGATTCCTTCAATGGACTCAATACTTTGATTAGATTAGAATCCAAATTTCTCAAACCAAAGTCCAGTTAGACAAATACATCAAATGGTTCTATACCCTGGATGACCTTATATAAGCCCCTTTTTAAGATCCACTGATTTAAAGTACAAGGTTCTAATACAATTTTTCTTTGTTGTTGAAATTGAAGAGCGATCCGCGGATGGTTCGATTTCTTATTGACCAGGAACTCAAGAGTTATGACAAAGACAATGATGGACAGATATCAATGGAAGAATTTGAAAATTCAAGTATGGCCATATAATATTCATAATTCATAAGTATCATAAGAACTTGTTAATAATAAAAGATGAAATTCATGATGATGATGATGCTAATAATGGTTATTGTTGCGATGGTTTTGATGGCGATGACGATGACAATAATGATGATGGTACTGTTGGTGGTGATGTTGAAGAGCCTGAGTATCATCATGATGAGCTAAAGTAGTAAAGTATTTTTTTGGTTTTACCAGAATGAAAAGTAAATGTTTCAGTTTTGCTTCACCTCAAGCGAGCAATTTTTCAACGTTTCAGCGCTAAAGTAAAGAAAAAGCAAAGTGAATATGCTCGAAGGCGCATTACAATAATTAGCATTTCATCCTTACAAGGCCAGTAAGATGAGTACCAGTGTCTTCTGACTTGTAACCTGTGATGGGTTATTGTTTCCTATCCAAGGGGAGCTCAAGATTATCATCCGCTTGACACTATGCATCGGAAATAAACGTGGGCTCAAATGAGCCACTTGGTTCATAAAAAAATGTAGTTTTTTAATTGATAATGAACCCTCTAGAATGAATGCATTGATGTCGTTTTTTTTTTCTTATTTGATAGACGCGTTCGACGATCTTAATGAAAACACACGAAAAGAAATCAAGTTGGATTTCGACGAAAACTACGATCTCAACCATGATGGAAAGTTGGACAGACAAGAATTGGTTGCTTGGTCGGTTTCCGACGCTGAATTTATCAGAGACACACCTAAGAACCTTGTAAGAGAAAGCGACATCAACAAAGACGGAAAACTTTCCTTCGACGAAATCCATAAAAAGTTAAGCAGTTTTCTGGATGCACCCTTAAGCATGGATGAAGATAAACCAACCGAAGTAAAACCTAAGGTTGGGTCAGAAAATCAAAAAGAAACCTCGAGAGAAAAGCGTAACACTGAACTATAAAATAATAATTTGATACTAGTTTGTTTACTTGCTGTATTCATCAGAATCTTCAGATTAATTATGATCGAGTTGATTGACCTTTTAGTGTGCACGGTTCATCGATTGGCAAATCGGTTTCAAAAATTAGGAGATAGCTTCAGAAAGCGATTTTGAAGACTAATCACTCATCCACTTGTTCTTGTTTGCTCAATTATTCTTTTAGATCCGGCTATTTCAATAACTTCTTTTGACTAAATTTTACTTTTGTTGTTTTCCCCTCATAAATTTTCTATATTTTTACTATATCAATTTACCCGTATGTGAATGATTTCGTCGCCAGTCATGCGAAGAAACTGGGGCGGGAACAAAATAAAACAGAGGGGGAAGAGGGAGAACCATTTTTTCGATCTCACCCAAGTCTCTTCGAACGCACCGATTGTCGATTTCCACACAAAAACTTCCTTTTTTTTCTGAAAATAAAAAATTTACTTATCTGCCACAAGCATATGAATAAAATGACAAAGATGAAAAAATAAATTCGTTTTCTGGAGTTCTTCAGTTGTGGCTTGAGTGTTTTCTTTATTTCACCATATCCTCCTCAACTCTCGCTCTCTTTTTCGAAAATTCCAATATGAGATACATGCGTTATTGAACAAGCGTGAGGTCAAGATGGCTGGATATTGGCCGAGTTCTTTGTTTTGCGTTATTATGGACCGAGACGAATTCGAGGTCCATGAAAATGCAAAAAAAGAACGAGGCCAATATCTAGCCATTTTGACCGAACAAGCTTGTTCAATAAAGGATTTATTATATGGCCAAAGAATTTCTTTACTACTGAAAATGACTTGTTTATTTTCGAGCGTTGGGAAAGAAAGCCACGCGATCACTGATGGCGCGTGCTCGTTCTTGATTTAGAAAATTGAAAAATAACCTGATTTAATTGGTTTACAAGTTTGATGAGTAACGGTCAAAATGGAATCAGAAGCTAGACAAACTTCCACGAAGCAAGTTTATACTCTTCGGACGAAATGACTTCTTTTAAATACTTTGAGAAACGTTAAAAGCGACGAAAGTGGCTTAATTTTCAAAATCCAAGTTTATAAAACTGACATCTATCTTTGAATCAAAACAGTTTATTCTTTATGTTTTTAAAAATTTGCACAAAAGCAGATTCAGTTCTTGCTCTGGGAGTGTCACTAACCGTCTCTCTTTTCGTTTTCCGTAAAACAAAAACGCCTCCATGTCTCCATTTCACTTTGCGTTTTAATTTTTGTATTTTTGTGGTTTTGTTGACGAATAAATTTAGGAAACTCGTCTATGTTTTCTTTGTTTCGTTTTGACTGTGCGACTCCATGCTCCACTCAATTTTTTTTTTGTGGGAGCAAAAAGCGCAATCCCGAGCGGGCAAGATGGGCCTATCTTGCCCGCTCGTGTAACCAATCAGAACATAGAATTCGCTTCATCTTGTCCGCTCAGCGAGCCTGCCATGTAAACATGCATACGACTTCCAGAAAGCTTAAGTCGGTTTCGTTCACGAGGAAAAATTAAAAGCGTGTCCAAGCACATAACCTTGTCACGCAATTGTTCATTTGACAAACGCTTTTCCTTCATTTTGGTTAACATTTCTGTTTTTTTTTTTTTTGCTTCCCGTAAAGTAGAAACTAAAATAAACAACGAAACAAATTGTTTCATTAGTTTTTGCCTTCCTTATACTTTAAAGGAAAATTTAAGCTACTCGCGTACTTTCTTCGTTTGTGTTTACCGGCATGGTAAACAAGTGCACTGGGTAATTCTCATTTTATTTTAGATCATTTATATGATTGGCATTTGGACAAAAGAGATTTCCCCCTGTTGAAGAAAAAGCGAAACATATAATTTTTCCAAGTACATAAAAATTGGGATTTCATTTTAAAATTTTGCAGTGGTTTAAATCAGCTCGGCTGAGGCTGACCCATGGCTCCTGATAGCAAACCATCTTCAAGAAGAGGCAATCTGACGTCAAATTAATAAGTATCAGAAGTTGTTAATGGATTATTAGCCACTTGCTTTATTAAACCATAATACTTATCTAATACATTCGGAAGTTGAATCCACCCGCCGACCACTGATTGGCTGATAGGCCCTAAGCTCCGCCTACTTAGATCATGTGACCAGATGGTTGTCAATCAGATTTTTGAAGCGGTCGAGGTATTCACCGGCATGGCGTTCACGAATCCTGGAGGAAAGAAAAGAGTTTGCTATTATTATGATGGTAAAAAACTTTTAACTTAAAAGAAGTACTTTTCCAAGAACCATTTTTAAATTTTTACCTTATCTTAAGTTTGAAAGCTGGTTTTTTGCTTAGTTTCGTTTTGCGTTAGATTATTTATGTGTTGTCTTCTTTTCAAAGGTGACGTCGGAAACTACTATTATGGACAAGGGCATCCGATGAAACCGCATCGTATTCGAATGACCCATAACCTGCTTCTAAACTATGGCTTATACAGAAAAATGGAGATTTATGTGAGTGTCTCGGAAATCCCATTTTGTTATGAACATTTATTCTTCTTCTTTTGTCATGTGCTCGTGCTTGTCAGAAAATTTTCTTACATTTTTGACTTTCGTTTGAATGGAAATCTCATTTCTGAATTTCAACTTTTCACTTTGCAGCGCCCTCACAAGGCAAGCCAAGATGAAATGACAAAATATCACTCAGATGACTACATTAAGTTTCTTAAGACGATTAAACCAGATAACATGACCGAATATACCAAACAAATGCAGAGATGTAAGTTAAGAGACAGTTCAATACTGATTTGGGAAAATGTATTCATAACCTGCAATAAATTTTCTGGCGGGACTATCCATGAGTGTTTTATAGTTTACCAAGCTAATCAGATCGTTTTCAGTTTATCGTCATGGTTTGCTGAGGCCGAATTTACCCAGTTTTTGCTGCTTTTTGGAAGTCGTTGATCGAATAATTTTTTCTGCTCCTCGTGCTGCAAACTACATAACATTGCATTGTGTTTGATTGATGGTAGCGTGTTCGTTGTTTTTAAATTGTTGCAAAAAACTTGAAATTAACAAGTGTCTTTTTAGGACGTTCTTGTTGCGAAGAATGTGAAATACTAGGAAAGTTTTCTACTTTCAATTTTTTTATAAGGCAATTAGATTGTAATCTTAGAGCTCATGCAAGTTTCGGCACATTCATTGAAAATGATTTGACATTTTAAAGTTTAAAATAATTTTACGATAAAAAACATACCGATATTTTCAGCTTTAAGAAACGAAGCTGTCAGAAAAGAATAACACAATGTTCTTTGTTGCCTGTCACTAGTTAACAAGAATAAAAAGACATTATTGAAATAACAAAAAGACCAAAAATTTTATATCGGACTTTGTGATTTATGTTTGTGAATAAAGTACCTTATGCCAAAAATTCATTTTTGGAAAAATAAATTTTTGCTTATGTAATAGTTTTGAAAACTCAATATGGATAAGTTTTGATTTAGGTTATTTGCGTGAATGATAGCAGCATGTATATTTCTTACTGCCTTATGATTATGTAGATTTCAACTTCCTGTTACCTTGAAATAAACTCATCAGAAAACTTTTTTAAGGCAGAGTCGTGTCCACTTTTACAAATTAACTTGTTTTGCATAACTTCATTCTTGACAGAACTGTAAAAGGTCTGCACATTTTTGCTCATTACTTTTTTTTGTCTCAGCTTTTCGAACAGTGATGTGTGATTAATTTCATTTAGCATCTTGAGAATTCCAAAAGTTATATATTTTTTTGTTTCAGTTAATGTTGGAGAGGATTGCCCAGTATTTGATGGTTTGTTTGAGTTCTGTCAGTTATCAACTGGTGGTTCAATCGGTAAGAAGTTAATCTTGTTCTTCCAGTGCTGCAATCAATATGTTCACTTTCAAGAACTGATGTTAAAAGATAGAGCTAAGCAGTTACAAATGGTAAAACTACAAAAACCTTTCAAGTTTTAGCACATTGCTAGAAATGTCATTTAAACATTGATGTTGTATCAAAATGCCCGAGATAGCATTTGAAGACACCATAGATTGATAATATTTTTGTCAAGACTCAAGGCCTGCAGAAACTCATAATGATTGGGGGGGGGGGGCAGAGAAGATCTTAGTGAGCACCAAAGGTGCAAGCCTCTAGGGGGGTCAGGTGGCATGCTTCCCCTGAAATTTTGGCAAACTACACTATCTGAAATGCCAATTCTGTGTATTCTATTTAATATGGAACTTCTAATAGAGGTCTATGGCTTTATTGAGGACAAGTGGCAAGTTTGTCTTGCTGCAAATAAAAAATTGTACTTAGTTTGAAAATTTGGGGGGGTAGCCACCTCCCCCCCCTGCTTTGGCGGCCTTGAGTCTAGCGGCCACAAATACTGGATACCAGCATGCATATATTACAGCTACCTATACTTGTGACTATTATTCAAACCACATCCCACAAGTATTACGATTTCGTTTTTCTTTAATCAAAATATCAGCTCCTTGTACACTGCTAATGGTAATAATCATTAAAGTTTTAATTTAACCTTCATTGCATTATCAACTGTCCTCTCTGGTGCTTTTTAAATTAGCCAGTGGCCTCCAGAGCTCTTTTGGCTACTTTTGTTTTGTCTCCCATTACTTCTCCTTTAGCTAAAAACCAAATAATTCATCATACAAAAACCAACTTCATGTTGCAGATAGAATCTAACTAAACATGTGCTGTTCTAACTTGAATCTTTGGAGTCTGAAAAGCATTCTCATAGCCTCTCCCCTCTAGAGTTTTTTAGATTCTAGTTAAGCAACACCCTTTTTTAGCAGCTTCTTGATGGAAAAACTTTTAAAGCTTGTGAATTTTGGTTGTAAAATAAATTTCCAATTTAAATTTTTCAGCTGGAGCAGTAAAACTGAACAAACAGCAGGCTGATATTGCTGTCAACTGGGCAGGAGGTTTGCATCATGCAAAGAAATCAGAAGCATCTGGTTTTTGCTATGTCAATGATATTGTACTGGCCATCCTAGAACTACTCAAGTAGGTTTATATTTTTAACACCATTAATATTTTTCTATCATTTAGGTTTTATATTTAACTAAAGTTTTTACTAATTCAATTGTCTAAGTGATTTTCGCAACCATTTATTAACTGACTGGTGTATATGCAAGTCAAATGAACAATAATTAGATTTAACTTAGTTAAAAATTCCTTTAAATTCAGTTGGTGTGGTTTAGTCCAGTTTCCTAACCACTGAGTTGTAGTAACTAGCTAAGTGCCATTTTATAACTGCATAAACAACTGATAAATTCTTTCTTTCACCATATCATTTGCCCTTTTCAGGTATCATCAACGTGTATTGTATATCGATATTGACATTCACCATGGTGACGGTGTTGAGGAAGCATTTTATACTACAGATCGTGTCATGACTGTTTCCTTCCATAAGTATGGAGAATATTTCCCAGGCACTGGAGATTTAAGGGTGAGAATTGAATAGATCATTAATTGTTTATAAAAGTTTACTCTTACATACAGTGTTGTCAATATGCCAATTCAGCAAAAGAGCGCATGTGAGTAAACTAATTTGCATATTAAATGTGATAAAGTCGGATGCTGCATCGGTAAAAAAACAGTGATAAAATTTTAAGTTTAACGCTTTAGAAAAGTGAAAAATGCTGACGTTTCAGACTATAGTCCTTCTTCCTTGCATTATACAACATGTTCAGGCCACAATTTCTATATGATATTGACAAATAATTAAACTAAGTAGAGTTTGACACAGGACAACTTTTATGATGAAGCTTTAATCAATTTGCAAGGAGACTGAATGGCTTTTACATTTTAATAACTCCAAGAACGTACAAATAAATATCTTTGGGATGGAAAATCAGCTGCCAAAACAAAAGGCCACTGGAAAAAACAAGAGGGCTCTAGGAAAAGCAAAAGGGTACCAAGAAAAACAAAGGTCGCAGCACCCTTCTGATTTGGCCTGGCGAGAACGCTACATACATAGTAAAACAATCAGACACCAATTATCCTTTTCTCTATCCACTAACTGTACCCTTCAACTTAGGTAATTGACATCAGGGTTGTCAAAACGATTTAGAGTAACCAGAGTTGCCAAAAGAGTAGGGGGCACTGGGGGCCAAAGATACCCCCCCCCCCACTTCATTGCCGCCAGTCGCCATGACTTTCTCTTCTCTTTGTGTGAACTTCGTTATGACGTATTTTGCAAGTCTACTAATTATCGCGGTGATCTCCCATTATTTGATCTGACGTGAAAAGTTCCTAATGCTCTCAATCGTGACACACTCGAATTTCATCCACTTTAAACTAAGATATTTATTTTTTCCTTTCAAGTTTGTTTTCATATCTATTCAACTGACTAGTGTACAGTTTTAATTCCCTCAATGTCATGCTTCCATGCTGAAAATTGAGTTACAAGCATTTAGAGTAGCCGGCACATTTTTCAGAGTAGCTGGTGAAATGCGCCGGTTGCCAGCTTATTTTGACAACCCTGTGACATTGTTTGTAACACTTGCAGGATATTGGAGCAGGAAAAGGAAAATACTATGCTGTGAACTTCCCACTACGGGATGGAATTGATGATGAATCATATGAGCAAATATTTAATCCTGTAAGTAAAATAGTTTTACTACCTACTCTTATATCTGTTCCTCTTGCCAACTTGGCATTGAATCCACAAAAGCCACTGAATTCATCCTGACTTTACGATCATGGTAGGGCATATACATTCTCCAGCATTCAAAATCTGCTGTTAGTTCTATTGATTGTTATCTTTCCAGCAAGTATTTGAAGGAAAATATTTTGTGAATATTCCCCTTTATCAAAATTACTGTTATTGAAATCTAATTTAATTGTAATTAGAACTTACTCAAGATTTTACTTTGTTACACAGGTGATCTCAAGAGTGATGGAAATCTATCAGCCAAATGCTGTTGTCCTTCAGTGTGGTGCCGATTCTTTGGCTGGGGACAGACTCGGATGCTTCAATCTTTCCCTTAGAGGTCAGCTTCTTCAGTTGATTTACACTAATGCATAATTAAATGCTCTAAATAATAACTAAAGTTAATTTTGTGTCACTTGATATTATATAAAGAAGTCAGAATAATTTGACACTATAAAAATGTTGACTCTTCTTTTGGTAAATAATATGTTACATCAAAATCAGGTTGGCCGGTTTATTGCTAAGTCATTTTCCCTTGCACCACTCCAATGATTATCTGAGATTTGTAAAATGGTTATAAGTATTTTGACAGAATTTCCAATTTCCTTCCCTCTCTAAGAAAAAGTTCCCACAGATACTGTAAAATGTGTGAACTGAGAAATTACACATAAGTTTCTGGCTCTTATGGACAGCAATCCCTTCCTACTTCAGACCAGGCTGTTTAATACTTGCCTTGCATAGAGGGTAATAACAAAAAAACAAGATACTTTATAAGTTGATGTACATTATTTATTTTTTTCATTAGCAACTTTAAAGGTGTTTGCTTTTTTCAATCCTAATGTTAAATAAATGTTCTTGTTTTAAATCTTATTTTTGATTATAAATTTATACCAGGTCATGCACAGTGTGTAAATTTTGTCAAAAAGTTTGGTCTACCAATCTTGTTGCTTGGTGGAGGTGGCTACACAATTCGGAATGTAGCAAGGTGTTGGACATATGAAACAGCAACAGCTTTAGACAGTGATATTGCGAATGGTAAGAACTTTATTCTAGATGCTCAGAAATCTTTGTCAAATGAATATGTTTATCTAGCTGTCCATCACAGGTTAAGATACTTTGCAATAATTAACCATTCCTTGAAAAGTTCTGGCTTGAACTATAAAAAATCAGCTTTTGCCCTTGAACATTTCTTGATTTTGTTCAAAAATGCTGTAAAAAATTTCTGAAAAATTTTAAGTATCCTTGCACCTTTGTTTCAGATAAAATAACATTACATTAATAGTTCTTTGTCACTTAGTGCCCATTGCTGGTTCAAGTAATGTAAGTAAAACACAAATTTAATGCTCAAAGTAATTTGTTTGTAAAATACCATATTAGAAGTAAACCAAATTTTTTAAAAAAGGATTCATTTGAATGACTGTTAGATTTAACTAAGGCTTATTATAAAACTAATTTTACACTAGATGGTTCTAAACCTGTTTGGATCTGTTTCAAATTCCAGAACTACCATACAATGACTATTTTGAATACTTTGGGCCAGACTTCAAGCTGCACATTAGTCCATCCAACATGTCCAATCAGAACACAACTGAATATCTTGATAAAATCAAGTAAGTCAGTCAAATTAGACTTATGACATAAAAAAAACTTCAACAACAACAAAAATTTTTATCAAATTTTATGATGTTGAAAGATTTAAAATTTTCTCGTTTTTTCGTTTTTCATATTCAAAAATTACAGGCAAAGACTTTTTGAGAATCTTCGAATGATTCCCCATGCGCCAGGTGTACAAATGGCTCGTAAGTATTATTTTAATCCATTTTAAACTCCATCTTTTATAATCCACAAAGGTTTCTCGTTATGTGGATGTGTAGACACCAGACAGACCACCACACGAGGATCACTAACATGCTCTTTTTGGCAAGGGTGTGGGTTCTTTTAAGTCCCCCAATAAAGTGTTGGGAGATTGGACCTACAGTTTAATATCCTTATCCGAGAAGACACGAAGGTCTTACCAGAAGGGAGCACCTTCTGACTTATTTTAAGACCCTGAGTGTTGGACTGGCCAGGAATCATACCAAAGGCTCCCCCTTGGTCAACTGGCACCTTACCGAGTCTAGGATAATGAGCCAGTGGTTGTAAAACAAAATTGATGCAATTTGACTCAAAGACAACAACAACAACAAGTTTATTTATGCCCTCCAAATGTACAAGATTGATTTTAACATTTTCTTATAGTTAGAAAGGTAATAATGAAGGGCTGCCACTGGCTCCCTGAAATAACTACAAAGCTAAATGCCTCAGGGAGCCAGGCCAAATTTTCAGGTTTACTTGAGGGTGGAATAAGAAGAATAAATATTAAATGAAGTAAAGTAGAAGAAAATCAAATACACAATTTTTACACAAATTTAGGTAAAAAAAGGCTGTTTGAAATATTTTGTTTTATAATTTTTTTAAGCACAGTTCAGGGTTCGCACAGTCTTGAAAAGTCCTTGAATTTTATAATAAGTTCTTGAAAAGTCCTTGATTGCCAAAAATCCTTGAAAAGTCCTTGAATTCCACTATAAGGTCTTGAAAAGTCCTTGAATTTTCCCCAACATAGAATCTGAAAAGTTGCAACAAAGTTGTATTGTGAAGATTAGAGTGTTCTTCCGTTTTCATTTTGTAAAAAAAGAAAAAACTGCAAAGAATTGTGTAATTAAAAAAGGCAAAGACAAACACGAGCCATTATGTGAGCCAAAAGCAGATTGATCAGCGGTTGTGTATATGAGTTGTGATGCTCTTGCGCATGCCACATGGAGCTGGCTTGACATCACTGAGTTAAAACATTGTGTTTGTGTTGGTTTTGCAGCAAAATGCCTGGAAAATGTAGTTTTAACATTAAATGGTTAAGTATGGAAGAGTACAGATGGGTTAGACAAGTTAAAGGTGATTCGAAGAAAGCAATCTGCATTGTATGCGACAAAACTATCAATTCAGGCACTGAAAAACTGCTAATTTGGTTGGTTCAGGATGATTCAGGTAACATTACATTCCACGAAGGGTCCTTGAAAAATAAATTTGGTCCTTGAAAAGTCCTTGAAAAAAGGTTTCCATTTTCTGTACGAACCCTGCAGTTGTATAGAATTATTAATGGAAGTGCTTTAAGAAGTGTGTTCAAAAATTATATTAGGCAGGCACATTCATGAGTTAAATCAACTGTTAGTCTAAATATATCAAGTAATAATTAATTTCAATAGAATTTTCATTTTAATGTTAGTAATCCATTGAATTATTCAGCAATCCCAGAAGATGCATTACCAGAGGAAAGTGACAATGAGGATGAAGAAGATCCTGAGCAAAGAATTAGCAGTAAGTTCCTGCCAAATTTATATGTTTGCTTAAAATTAGTTAGTTTCATTTTCTTTGGAGGGTAAATTCATGTTAGGAGATGTACTCAATGCATTGCCAACCCTCAAACTTTGACTGATCCTCACAGTTTGTGTTTAAAGAAACTAGTTATATTTTATGGTTGATCAGAATATATTTGTTCATCTACTTGCTGCTTGAATACAGCAAAACAAGGAAACTCAAAGGCCACATAATTTTGTCTTGTGAGTAAAAAATGATAAGTTATTGAGAAATTTTTATAATTGTTTTTTGGTGTTAAGCAGTAAACCTCAAGAGCATACAGTAGCTCTACCCTAATGGATTTAATTTAAATCAACTCTTAGTTAAAATGTTTGGTTATCATAATAAGTAGATCAAGATAACCGATGTTTTAAGTATAGGCCTTCCTCAGAGTGTAAGCCCTTTTTAAAGCTTGCCTTTGCTGCATTTCCCCCCAATAATTTTTACATATGAAATTTCTCATTATGTAGTTACAAGTTTTTAATTAAGTACAGGGCTGGTTGCACGAAAGTTGGATATTACTACTCTTTTGGGGCCAGATGTACAAGGCCGGAGATCGCTGTCAGTGATGGGTGACCTTGTACAACTGCCCCCTATAGAATTTGCACCTTTGGCGCACGATGTTATCTACCCTTCACAGCTCACAGCCCTGTCCCCCCCCCCCCCCCAAGATCCAAATTTTGTTCTGAATGGCCTGGGATGGCATCTTTTTGCTCAAAACATGGAGCTTATAATTATTAATGGGGAACTTTTAAATGACAGAGCTTCAAAACTTTAAAATAATGTTGATAATAAATTATCATCGCCGTAAAGATGAAGAAGCTGACGTTTCGAGCGTGAGCCCTTCGTCAG
>JAOEHV020412365.1:0-10579 GCA_025447995.2 Isaurus tuberculatus | reverse complement strand
ATAAAAGTGCAAAAACATCTTCCATTGCAATCGAATTGTCCTTTTTTGAAATTGATTTTTCGGGACGTGTACGGGCGAATATCTATATCTCTCATTTTTAATAAGGGAATAAAACAGCCTCGCGCCTGTTTCTAGACAAAAATAGAAAACGCTATGACGTAGGAGAACACGAGAAAATACTACGTCACAGCGTTTTCTATTTTTGTCTAGAAACACAAGTGAGGCTGTTTTATTCCTTTTAGAAAATAACCTCTTCAGCAAACACAGAAAAAATCTATTTAACTATTATGTGACGTCATACCGTGATTACTATTCAGTTATATAAAACGGAACTATAACCAATCAGAGCGCCTGTTATTTCAGGCTTATTTTCTAAATCTTAATATATGTAGTTTGCATGTTTATGAGCCCCAATGTCTTTCTTAACAGTATATGTGGTTTCTTTTGCAGTTAAAATTTGACGGTTATAAACTGACTTAAAAATGTTCACAGTTCTAGTGTTAACTGCTTTTAATATTTTGCAAAGCTCTCTTCTCTTTTTCACTACTATTAACTAACCAAACAACATTATCTTATCCAAAAGAAATATTTTTTCTCAAACAAACTGCATTGTTTTTACTGCTGTTAACTAATGTTCCTTGGCGAGGCAACCATATACCAATAATTACTTTTAACAACAACAATAAAAAGCGTCTCTCCTCTTTAATGCTTTTAACCTAAATTTTTAATTCTAGTGAAATGGCTTATCTCCGGATTCAGGTTGGCGTAGCGGTAATCACTCGCGCCTCTCACCTCTACGACCCGGGTTCGAATCCCGGGCTCCGCACGTGAGCTGAGATTTGTCGATCTCAATCTGATTCCAAGGGTTTTTCTCCGGGTACTCCGGTTTTACTCTCTCAGCAAAAATCGACTCCTAACTTATTCTATCCGGTTGTGGTGCTGTGCTCCGAGGTCGTTGATGGGCCGTAAAGCGGCAGCCATTGTGTATATGTTTGTAACCTTAAATTGTTGGTGAGTAATGAGTGCGCCTTTAAAATGCTTGCGGTCCAACCTCGTTGAGCCGCGTCCTCGTAATTCAGTTCTTGACTGCAAGGAGGGTGATGAGTAAGACTGATTTATTATTATTATTATTTAATGTTAAGCGCACGAGAGTCTTTACTCCCCTTCCCCCCGAACCTCTTGAAGGACGCTAATCCAACGCAGGTTAGCTATCAGCAGAAGCTGGTGCAAACTTTAATGACTGAGCAAAGCTGAGCCAACTTGAGCGGAAAAAGTCACACAAATGTCCGAGTCTCGGCGAAGCCGGGTTTCAAACCAAGCTCCGAGCCCCGACAGCCACAACACCCTATGCTTTTAAGCGGCTTAACAAAGCTCTTGTTTTCTACCTGAATATTCTGCTTCTCTATGTCACTGTCCTTTTGTTTGAGGCTATTCCTCAAAATATCTCCCTCGTCTTTGTATTTTTGAATAATCTCTTCCTGTTCTCTCAATTTAGATTTCAACGTGGTAACTTCATCATTTGCGCTGGCGGTCTAAAGACGAAAATTTATAAACAATGTTATAAGCACAGTTATATTACTTGTGTCGCTAAAGCGCAAAATGCATCATGGGACTTGCAGTCACAGCTGTTTAGTTAACTACGGTTGCGTTACCACTAAATTCCGAAATTTCCGATAGGAAGGTATAAATGGTACAAGCCATTTTTGTGAAAAATGTCCTATTTTTTTCCATTCAGATTTCTAAACGGAAATTTCAGGAAATGTGTGTTACATTAACACATTCTTTCAGTTCCAGCCCGTGACGGAGTGTGTTTGTTCACGGCCAAATGTCTCGCCATAAGCGATACGAAGACCCGAAGTTTAGTAGAAGGAGGTAAATGGTACGCATTTGTTCCGAATGAAAATTTTCCAAATAACTTTTTGTAAATACTTCAAATAAATAACGACACATTTCAAAGCTTTAACAGACATGTTTCGGTTTCAGTGTAGTGATAGCGTTATGCTATTGTAAATTTCCGAAAACTTTAGGTAAATGGCAAACAACCTACATGTTTTGCTAAGTTCGCTCGAAGTTATAAGGCTAAAAAACAAAGAAAGGCAATGGTGTTCAAAAGAATTCTCGTTGCCCTACTGCTTCACGCAGTCTTTGTTGCAATCTAAAATGTTCTCACCTGAGCGAATGTTTATGATCATAAAACTTAGAGAAGCAATCTAAAAAGTATCAGAAGATATTGGGGCCAAGTTGGTTTGTTATTCTTCGTTTTCATTGTTTTCGGGAAATTTAAATGTTGTAAGCAAATACTTCCTAAGACTATCAATGTTGTACCTGTCTTTTGTATTCATTAACCACTGCCTTGTAGTCTGACATGCTAGCTTCTAACTCTTCCACGCGTAAGCCTGAAGTATTTACCTACATACATGGTGCAACAAAGACTTCATAACTAGAGTAAGTTGTCCTTAGATGTGGGAATCGTACTGTATGTATGGTTCGTACTGATTGATGCAAATAAAATTCCAGGAGTTTTCAAGTGTATTAAAATAATTTTTCCAGGACCCAATCCTTAATTCCTCTTCCGGCGAAAAACAAAACAATATCAAGTTTAACTGACCGAAATCCCAAGCAAAAAATTCCTAAAACTGAGTCTACGTAAAATACAAAAAGTACAATTGCAAGTCAGATGCTTCGCAGGTTTTGGTTTGTTTGTTACAGAGTTAAAATATTTTCCACAAAGTTCCAGGAGTTTTCCAGGAGTACAGTGAAATTAACTGTTTTTCCAGGAGTTTTCCAGGGCCCTGGAAGAAAATTTTAAAATACCAGGAGTTTTCCAGGAATTCCAGCAGTAGTACGAACCATGTGTATGTAAAGAGTTTTTAGTAAGTCTGGTGATCTAGTTATCATTCGTACCTCCATCATTTACAACACAGAATCAATCTTGGTTTTGAATAAGTAAGTTAGCCGATCAGAGTTCTTACTTCTTTGAATTTCTGAAACTCAATGACTTTCCGTGACTTATTTCACAACCTTTCATATTTTTCCATAAACTACTTCTTTTCAAACTAAAGTATTCTCATTTTTCTCTTTTCCACGAAACGGTGAAAAATGTTCACATACATTACTTTCAGGTATAACATATATGTTAAAATAACATAGCAGAAGAGTACATGAGTTTTCATGGGCATAATTGAAATTCAATGACTTTCAAGTGCTAGAATAAAAAAATATACTAGTAATAATTGGAAATTAGGGGAGTGTATTCGACCGACGACGTAGAAAAACGGAGCTGATCGATATTAGTCAACAAGCCACCACGTTCGCATGAGGTCGCATGAAATCGAGGCATTTTAAGACGGTCGGTCGCCCGGCCGTACGAAAATCCCTCAACGTAGGATGGCATCAAGCCTGAGCCCGCGAGCAACGGCAATATTAGGATGCGTTCTCCTTCGTCGAACGCAAAAATTCCATGACTCTTCAATGTTTGCACTAGTCCGTAAAAACCCTGGCAGAGTGTTTTTTTTAGTAATTTTTGTTTTGCTTTTCCTTAGGGGTCGGGAGGGAAAGGAGTTCTCCGGGTATTCCTGTTACCACTCTTTACGGAAGTCAACGCCAGCTCAATAGAACTGGTTATCCCGCTGTACCTCCAAGTCAGACATGAAATTTTTAAAGGTACCCAGAGGCACCTCGTAAAGCACTGATGAGAATATTATGGGCTTTAAAAATCTCGTTTGGACACATGCTATTACGGATATTATCAATATAAAAAATCAGAAATATTATACTGTAATCACGAATGCCACTTTAGCTTCCTCGAAGCTATTCTTTGTATTGATTCCTTCCTGGTAAATTCATACTGAACCAAGCTGACTACTCCATTTTAAAAACTGGCCAATCAAACAACAGCTCTTGAATTTTAGTAGTTTAGACAGCAAAAAGTCAACTCTGGGGGTTTCCGAACCACTTGAAATATGAGTTAAGGAAGACTTGATCATGCAATCTTCGTAAATGGAATCCTTTGTGTCTAAAGTCAATTGAAATCTACTAGAAAAATAGTGTCAAAGTATTTTCAACCAAACCTGACATTTTTCCTTAATTAAAGTGTCCTCTTGTTCCTTCAGCTTCGTTTTCAGGCTTGCTATCTCATCTTTGCTATTCACTGCCTAAATGAATATAGAGTTCCCAAGCAACATACTACCAAAGTGATTAATTAACGGTTTAAAGAAAACAAAAGGAAAAAGGAAAAAATATAGAAAAATCTGCGTGGTAGCAAAACAACATGGTCTTTTCTTTCAAAACAAAAACTCTTGTTCTGTCTGCTTTCGTATTTTAATTAGTATTCTAAACTGTCTAAGTTACCTACTCTGCTTATTTTTAAATCTTTCTTAATCTGTTTTACAACTATAAACTGTACAATTTCTAGAAATGCTTTCTAAATTTTACTCGAGTAATCTCATGGCTATGGAATAAGATGGCCATAGAAAATAAGGAATGAAGATCTATGGCAACAGACTGGCCAAGAACCAATAGAGGTGGAGCTGAAGAAGGGATCGTTGAGATGGATTGGTCATACATTGAGGAGAGATGATAGCAATATCAACAAAGTAGCCTTGGCATGGAAACCACAGGGAAAGCGAAGGAGAGGGGAACACATTTGGCCGAGTTAAAAGTTAAAAACATAACCTGGCAAGAATGCAAAAGGTAGCAAGAAACCGAATTAGATGGAAGGTATTTATTTAGGGCCTATTTTCTAGCTAGGAATGTTTTTTTTTTTATTGAAACTTTATTTAAACACGGTGGGTTTACAATCAGTCAAAACTGCTTTTCAGAAAAGCCGTGTGTAACTTTTACAATAAGAATATTTACAGAATTATATAAATAATAATAATTGTAGATTAAAATACCTAATAAAAATATTTACATATTTTAATACGAAACTACAATAAAATATTTCTTAGCTTAAATAACAGCGAGATCGTTAATGTTCTTTTTGAAAAGGGAAAGACTAGAAGAAGATCTTAAATTGAATGGAATCGAATTCCAAACTTTTGCCCCGGTAAAAGAAAAGCAATTTCTTTTACCGCATCCAGGACAAAGAGAGAGAATCTTATTACGTCGTGCATATTAATTACCCGTTTTCCATGGTCACGACAGAAATCTAAACAAAAATCGTTTTCGCTCGATTTTTAAGTCGCTCTCAAATATAAAACCCACGAATGACAAAACTAGACCCCTGACTTAGCCATTGAAGCAAATTCACTTACTCGTGGTGCTTACACTTTTTTTTCTACCAAACCGTACCTGTGTTTTGTACTCGGTTAAAAGTTTCTTGTATTCTATCAGGCTAGTTTCTAACTCTTGGACACGTATTCCCGAGGTATTCACCTATCAAATTTTAGTTTGTAAACAGTTATCTGTTTAGTCTAATGCTCCATTCTAGGGTCCGGTCAGAAAGTATCTGCTGGGAGGGGCCGGAGGGAATTTTTCAAACTTCCCAAAAAATTTCGCGGCCCACCCAAAAACTGGCAAAAAAAATTCATGGCCCAACCAATTTATTGCAAAGTTTTTCGTGGCCCACCCAGGAAATTCCAACCACTTTGACTAAAGAAATAAATGGTCGAGAGTAAATAAATTTTGGTCAGCCCTTCTATTTAAAAAGGGTACCAGTCTTATCAAAAGTGTGGATTATACATATTCAGGCACACACTTTGTTTGTGTGTTTCGTGGCCCACCCGTCATCTTTGAATATATTTGGTGGCCCACCCAAATCGGCAAGAATTATTTCGTGACCCCTCTGTATTCCCTCCGCCCCCCCCCCCTAGCAGATACTTTAGGTACTTTCTGACCGGTCCCCTAAGTGGTTAGCTAGAGAAATATTTTGTACAGAAAAGAATACCAAAAACTAAACACCTACCAATTTGCGGTAGGCGTTATAGATGATTACGTCGCATGGAAACAATAAAACACAAAGGTGATATTGTTTAAAGAATGTGTCATGTTGGTTGAGTTTGTTGCGTCGTATGGCAACAGTGAAACTCGCCGCTGTTCATCCAGGACGGTGTTCATTTTGTAGAACACCCATTATGACATGTAAATGGTTTCAAAGTTAAATTGATTAACTATCACTTATGATGCAAGGCTCTTGCTGTAAAATCTTTTAGAAAACATAAATACATATAAAAAGTGAAAGCTTTGGAATAAGACTTGCAAGGAGAAACGATAAGTTTTCTTTCGTTGCAAACTATCGCAAACCTAGACATACTTGTAGTTAGAATAAGTACAATGTATAAAAACAGGTATTACTTTTGATGGCACCTATCTATTATTCTATCCGGTTAGCAAACTTAAAAATATTTACAAACCAATTTAATGTATGTGCTCTACCTGGGCCTTTTCTTTTGCTAGCAAATCTTCCTGCTCTTCAATTCTCTGCAATAAACCTTCCATCTCCCTTTTAGAATATGATGCCTAATACAATTAGTAAGTAAGTCATTAGTAAAAAGAAATATACCCTTTTATTACATAGATTTGAGTGTTTTACTGTAAAATACGCCACTCGTAGAATTCATATGAAACTACATCCGGGATACGATAGACATATTTTGCATATCCTCATTGGTGAAGATGTCGCTGACGTCATTCCTTTTTTTCCCGCTCATTTCGGCGCGCGTTGTCAAAACACTAGTCAGTCAAAATGGAGAAATTTGTAAAAGTCACAGACGGATACATCAAATCTTTCAGCGAACAGAAGAATGAAAATACAAGGAAAAAGACACTTTATGAGCTGAGAATATTGAAAGAATTTCTTCTAACTGAACAGGAAAACCGAGAGAGTCATACAATTCCTCCGAAAAAATTGCAAGATCTTGCAGTCAAGTTTGTCACTGGCGTACGAAAGAAAAACGGTGAAGAGTATGGACTATCTTCTATAAGAGCCATTTAAAAACATTTTTGCCAAATTTAGAGAAACTTTTCAGTATTTATATACACTATATTTTTTTATATTTTAATATTTTGACCATTTACAAAATAGACACTTTTGGAGATCATTTTCGTCTAGTTTTTTTTATTTTCAAAACACTCATGTCTAGTCTACCTAACCAACTGCCTACCTGATTTCTGTACTCACGTAGAACGTTCTTATACTCGCGCATACTTGATTCAAGTTCATACTTTTGTGAGTCGGCTATGTTCATCTGATAAGTTAACGGAAGACAAGTTGTTAATGTTAAAAAAACGAAGAAAGCCACATGTATCGAAGTGAGTTCTTTCACTGGATTAAAATTAAAATGTAGACAGGAATAAAAGTTACTCTCTTGGGGAGAAGGGGGGGGGGGGGAAGACAGAAAAGCTGGAACAACAACGACGAGACCGAAAAAAGAAGGAAAGCTGCACTGTCGGCTGCTATTTACTTTAGTTTTGTGAGTTCAAAATACAAATCAACCTTAAATGTAATAACTAAAAGTTATATTGTTAACGGCTACACTCATTAGTTACTGAAATTAAACTTGGAGTGACTCGAAGTCAGCGACCCAATTGAGAAACTAAGCTCAAAACACGGTATAAAGTCCAACACGAAAAAGTTATTATAATAAATAGGTAAACTAACACAACAATGGTTTAAAACCACAATGCTTCAAACATGGAAAAGAAAATGATGTAAAATATGGAAGCGCATCAAGCAAAAATGGTTGCTCATGAAGCCGAGGCATTTCGTGACAACCGACCAGCCGGTCAGACAAAAGTCGATCAACAAAGGATGGCATCGGGATCAGACCCTGAATAGCAAAGTATGCATCTCCTTCTTTAAACGCAATCACATGTTCTTTCTACCAATCTATTTGCTTATTGGTGCGAGGACTTGTCTCCAGTTTCTTTAGTGTTAAGCGAGATAGACTCCCCATGGCTGGGAAACTTAGTCTTTCGTAACTTAGCTTCCAGCCAAAGCTGGTTCTCATTTTATTGACTTCGTATGGATGGAAATCTGAGTAAACTTCGGCAGAGAGGTGGTTACGCAAACATCTAAATCTCGGTAGAGCCACGAAGGCAGAGATGTTACTGACTCTGGCAACCATGCTGCTGTTTATTACTATTTAAGCTTTACTAATATAGAATCCATGGGCGGCAGAAGCAAAAAATTATAGGGGGGCACAATGGGAATTGTAAAAGTTCGTTATTACCCTATCCCCCCTCCCTTTCCTTAATTATAAGTTGAAAACTACCTCTGAAATTTCTATTCAAAAGTTGCCATTGTTAGCCAGATTATTATTGGGGGGGGGGGAGGGGGTCCAGTGCACCCCCGGTTCCCCAGTTCCGCCACCCATGGAATCAGGATCTCTTTATTCCTTTAACTGGCTTACAACTTGTACCTATTTTAGGTTTTTTGATAATTTGATGCATTTTATCATATAAAAATGGCGGTTAAAATTTATAATAAATTATTTCTGAAAATTCAGTCCTAGCAATTAATTTAGGTATTTTTCAAAATGAGTGTTTTAAAACTTAAAGGATTTCTTTTTATTTAAACCTTTATAGATATTAGCTTTTATGTTTAAAGAAATGTTTGTGTTGACACAAGCTTATTTTTTCTAGAAGAAAAAATCTTCTGAGTCCCTAACGGGAATCGAACCCATGACCTTCTGATTACCGGTCAGACGCTCTACCCACTGAGCTACAGGAACTCACGTAGGGAACGGGTTACTTAACTTGGTTCTTATAGATGGAATATCAATGAATGAATGTCAACACAAACATTTCTTTCATAGTAATTTCCAAGCTGTATAAAAACATTACACTTTTATGTTTAATATTAGATATATTATCCGAGCCGCCGTTCTCAGACGCGCGGGTATGGTGTTTTTATATAATATTTTTATTATTTCTACTATAATGCTTAAAATCTCACAGCTAAGAGGAATGCTATACCGTAGCCCATAATATTGAGGGCAAGCAACGTCTCACAGCCTCCAGCCTAATTATTATTAACATTATCATTACTGTTACTACTATCATTATTTTTGTTATTATTATTATCATCATTAATCTAATTATTATTATTATTATTATTATTATTATTACTTCTATTACATATGCTATAGTTTTACTTATATTCCCTTTGTGATTCTTTGTTTTGTTTTCGTTCAAATGAAAATGGAGCATTAAAGCAAACTCGTATTGTTAGATTTCAGGAATGCATCCGAAACTATTTGTGGTTAAAGTGACCATGGGCACGAATGCAACACCGTTTGCGGACATTACATGAGTTATGAGAACAGCAAAAGCGTAATGCTTGTGGGATGTAGCTGGAATAATGATCGCAAGTATTAGTAGCACGTGTGTACAAGTATCATGCACTTAATATGGGCACGAATGCAACGCCGTTAGCGGACATTACATGAGTTATGAGAACAGTAAAAGCGTAATACTTAAGGGATGTAGCTGAAATGATAATCATAAGTATAGATAGCACATGCGTTTTAGATTTAAGGTGGGATGCCCGCTACAAACGTGGAATTAGTTGGTTACCCTAGTTGGTAAGGTGCCAGTCTATTGATCGGAAGGTTTGGGTTCGATTCCCGGCTGGACCAACACTTAGGGTCTTAAAATAATTGAGGAAAAAGTGCTGCCTTTGTTCTAACATCTGCAAATGGTTAGACCTTCACGTCTTCTCGGATAAGAACCTTAAAGCGTAGGTCCAGCCTCTCTGGTGGGGGACTTTAAAGAACCCATACACTTTTCGAAAAGAGCAGGGTAGTGATCCCGGTGTTGTGGCTTGACTGTTTCAATGAGGGCATTTTTTAACGTTTGAAATAAATGTGAGCCGCTGTAGCGGACAATCGAAGACTTTCTACAGTTGAACCCTGTATTAGCTTGGAATGTGAACCTGAAAAGCCCCATGGGGTAAGTTTCACAATAAAATCAGGTTTCGTACGGATTATTTCATTTGAAATTTTAGGACTTTTCTAAGACTTTTCAGGACCATTTTTTGCAAGTTTTAGGTACTTTTCGACATAGAGACTTCCAAGTTTTAGGAACTTATTAACAGATGCCTTGGGGCTACTGAAGAGTCATTCCGATGCCGTTTTTCAATGAATATATTAATTAACAATTATAAGCGACTGTGTTGGTCGGTAATAAAAGGTTTCCATTTTATGAGAGTCTCAATGTTTCTAGGGTTTTTTTTATCCAAAATTTCAAGGAATAACATACATACTGATACAATTGTGTTTGCAATCAACTGCTATCAGAGCTGTCTTTTGAGGACTTTTTAAGACCCCCGCGGATTCTTTAGGACATTTTATGTTTTTTTATGACCATACGGATCCTGTAAAATTGAAATTGAATCTGAGATTGCCCGTATTAGTGACTGTATATACATCATATGGTAGCAAACAGTCGCTATCTAAAATATGTGTTTCCGCGTGTTTCCAGGGACTTCCAGGAATCTGAGAAAAGTTCGAGCAGGGTTTTTGTTAGGGCCGGGACACCGGGACATTTACTCGGCTATTTTGATTTTTGTCCCGGCTATTTCACGCACAAGTTGTACTAAAACTCCTGTGGAGATTATGGTGAACCGATAATGTTAACT